>MJUU01061189.1:0-12977 GCA_002080025.1 Modiolus philippinarum
ATAAACAATGGTCAAGGTTATTACAGATTAGAACATTTAGATTTTTCTAGAACATTGACTTAATATTTAACACATAGAATTTTCTAGAGGTTTTCCTTTCCGTTTGGTTTTATGCATTTTCAACAGTTTTTGAAATTATGGATTTTGCGTTCTAGTGCTGCTGGTGAGGAATTAATTTCCGAAATGGCCATACAGCTCATTAAAATTATTGCAGTTGGAGTTAACATATGTGTTATGGTCTCATGTTCATTTACTCCATACATTTATTCGTGGACTTAAGTGAACTTTTCATTTGGATTATTACTTGGACTTCATTATTGTTAGATAAGTCATATATTGTATTTAATTGGTAAAATAATTATTTTTGTATGATTAAAAAGTTAATTTGAGCCAATTATGTTTTATCATTGCGGACTTCAATTTACAATATTTTTTTGGTTGTTTCTACCACATAACAGAAATTTGGGGCTCGTCCGGGATCTTCGTAACTGTTTAAAAAAGAAATTATTATATTTTTGTTAAATAGCAAATTTTTAAAAGTCAGCAATAAAATTTTTTCAAGATGTCGTTTGATCCAGAACAATTCATGTCTACATTATGTACGTGTCAGGTGGAGAATTTTGAGAAGCTAAAAAAGGATGAGTTGATTATTTTAGGAAAACATTTAAAATTAAACGTTAAATCTGAAATGAGAAAATTTGAAGTTCAAAATGTGATTGCAAATTATTTGTTCAAGAATCGGAATTAGAAATTAAAAAATTAGAAATTCAAAAATTAGAAATTCAAAAAGAATTAGACATTAGAAAATTAGAATTAGAAAGAGAAAGAGAAGAGTGTTTCAACTAGAAATGAAAAAATTGGAATTAACCGAAAAGAATCAGCACCTTTCTCAGAATTCTCAGACATTTGATGTTGCTAAAACATCAGATTGGTCCCTCCTTTTCAAGAAAAGGATGTTGACAAATATTTTCTGCATTTTGAGAAAATAGCTCAGAATTTAAAGTGGCCAAAACACAATTGGTCAATGTTATTACAGAGTGTGTTAATTGGTAAGGCCAAGGAAATTTACACTCAGTTATCAGTAGAACAGGCTTCAGATTATGACACTGTAAAAGAGTTAATTCTTAAAGCCTGTGAACTGGTCCCTGAAGCTTACCGCCAAAAATTTAGGAATGCAGAAAAACCGAGTGACCAAACCTATGTAGAGTTTGCTAGAACAAAAGAGCAACTATTTGATCGTTGGTGTTCATCAAAGAAAATAAATAACAATCATGAGAAATTGCGTCAGTTAGTTTTAATTGAAGAGTTTAAAAGATATATTTATACTGACATTAAAACTTTTATTGATGAACAAAAAGCTGAAACTTTGGAAATTGCTGCACGTTTAGCTGATGATTTTTCACTTACCATAAAACACGTAAAACACAGTGTTTTAATAAACCACAGAAATTTTTCAGAAATCAAAATCATTCCACAAATTTTTCACCCAAACCAACAAATGATGTAAATAGTAAGCAACGTCCAGTTAATAGCTCGTCCAAGTCTTATCCCTCCTCACAGTCACAGAAGCCATTTAAGTCGATTTCCTGTAATTATTGGAAGAAAGAAGGCCATTTGATATCTGACTGTTATAGGTTAAAGCAAAGGAAGGAAAGTGAAGTTAAACCCAGTGGTTTTGTTGAGTCGTCACAATGTTTGGCTCATTTTGATACAGATGTGCATAGTTCTTTTCTTGACCTGATTGGAAAACAAAATTTCCTATATTTCTTTTATCGGTAATTCACAAAATGATAAACAGAACTCTAAAATAAATTGAAATAAACTATAATATTTATTTAAGCACTTTTAATCTATTGTTTATTGCAATAATTTAAATGCATTCTTCATTCAAAGTCTTGCGCGTATGAACACGACAAATAGTACAAAATATGACTTCAGCTTAGCAACCCGCACGTGACGCCTTCACAGTGACCCAATATTTTCGTGATAGTGTACAGTTCGGTGATACTGAGAATATCAGTCTTTGTAGATCAAAGGAAATTCATACAAATTACCGATAAATTTGTTTCACGTCTTTTATTAAAATTTTATGTCCTCTGTTCTTAAAATTTTGTTATTAATTTTTGACGTCTGTCAGGAAAATTTTCTGTCTGTTTTTGCTTTTTATGTCTGTTTCTGAATTAATTTTAAGTTTTGCCCGAATGTCTGTCCGTATAGTTGTGGTATATAATTGGCAGCATTTGTATTCATACCACTTATTTTGTCTTTCTCTCTATAAAATTTCACATCTCGCCTCCAATAATTAATGTTACAATGTGAAACAAGTACCACGAATTAACAAAGAATCCAAAAATCATACCAATGTAGGTGTAAATGATAACTGACGGAAGGACAAAGACGACAAACATTAAAAAATTATAATCATAATAAAAAGTTTGCACATACGTGCCACAGGGATACCACTTCAAAAAAAATACTAATAATAAAACATCGGGTTCTTAATCCAAATTTTTCATTCGACTTATTGCTTTAAAATTCATTGTTTGCTTCAAAATATTGTTCTTAAATATAATTTAATGACTAAAATAATATACAAGGGCTGTTTCTTATGTCAAAATGGAGATTTTGTTAATCATACGGCATGATTATATGTGATTCGTCAATTAAATAAACCATAAAATTATCATTGAATGTTCCATAATACTTTCTGTGAAGTGGAAATGATATATATTTTGGAAAGCCTATTTTCTTATTCTTATTCTAAATCTTTTTCGGTTTAGCCGAATACTTGTTTACAAGACTTAAATTAAAATCTGTCGTTCAATTTGATTAGCATTATTACTTAAGGACAGCTATTAAATTATTCACAATGGCACTGAAAATATGTACCAGACTTATAAATAGTAATCAACTTTGTAATTGGGATTTTGTCGGACTGTCAAGTTTACAATATAATGGGTGACAGAGTCGCAAAATAAATAAGACATCTTCTCATCTCATGTTACTAAGTATAACTATGATATGGGTGACAGAGTCGCAAAATAAATAAGACATCTCCTCATCTCGTATAACTATGTTTAACTGAATTAAGATTCATATACATAAATTTACTTAGATGCATTTGAGGCCATTGGATACACCATCCCATCAATTTACTGCAACTACCATATCGTAACGGAAGTGATTGTTGTAAACATATTTTATTAATAATGATTGTCACCTAATGTCACAAACATATAATAAATATACAAAAAAAAATTGAAAATTTAGACATATTTATATTAATAGGATTCGGAAACAAGAGAGTATTGTTATATTAATCCGCTTCCCCAAGGAAAAAAAATGCATCAAATAACTGCTCAGAGATTTGCTATGCATGTGTTTACAAAATACATATACAATAACCAATGTGTTTACAAAATACTTATACAATAATCAATAAAGGGATAAGTCGATCTACTTCTCTAATTTCTATCCAGTTTTGACATTTCCTGACCGGTGTGGAAACATTTGTTCTCCTCTTTCGCGAGGAGAACAAGTTACGTGACATTTCCCGCCAAATTTATTCGGAATACAATCCTCGGTGTTTTTCCTCCATTCATTAGAGAAACAGTTTCCACATTTTAAACACGTTAATTATATATGTGAAAAATTTCTCACATCTCGTTAAATTAATTTTCAAATGTTTAGAAGCTCGGCAAGCCCCGCTTTTAAACATTTGTAAAATTTATTTAACTCGATGTGAGAAATTTCATAATCAACTAGTTCTCGTTATGGAAACTATATTTCTGCAACTATGAAAAATAAATTAAATATGAAGAAGTGAAAAAAAGGTCAGGTTGAAAGGAATTAGATAAGAAGAGTGTATCCAAGATGGCGAGCTCGAAAAATATATACCGTATTTGCTATTAAATAATCTTGCAACTTTAGTCGAAAATCTTCTGCTGCTGAGAATAAAGTTTTGAACTGAATGAAAAATATTTGATAATCATATTCTCTTCAACCATAGATTTATAATACAAAGATGAACAACGCAGGGCACTTCAAAGGTTCTATGTGTGTTGCCGAAGGTATCTCAAGTATTTTCTAATTAATCCTAATTTGGAAGTCCTGCAATGTGGTCCCTACAGTTTTAGGGATAAGAGATTGTGTTATCGGAAGTTTTCGTGTGAATTCGGAGATATTTCTATGAAGTTTTAAAATGTAACAGTTCAGATTCGACAATTTTCGCATAATAAGGTGCTAAAATAAAAAAGTTTGAGGAATGACAACTTTATAACTTAAACTGTCTTGATATAAACAGCACGTGTATATTCCATGAAAAATATAGAAATGTAAAAAAAAATATATATCTCTCATATAATAAGACTGGAATGATTTGCTGTTGTACACAAATATCGCATGCCCAAACGACAGACAATAGATCTTGAAAACATACCGCTACGGAAAAACTTGATACAAATGTTTGATATTTACTTTAGAATTATAGATTATTCGCGACTGAAAAAAATTTAAATTGTGCATCGTTTCAATTTGGAAATTATTCAACTTGTGTCCGCGGTTTGCTTTATGATCCGGATTTCAAAATTAGGTCTAATAAATAATATTTGAAGAAAAGGAGACTTTTTGGATAAAAAACAAAACTTTTTAGGGTAGAAAAATATGAATCCGTTCTGAAAACTACAAAGAAATAAAATACATAACTATAGAAAATGGAAATCTTTTGCATTACCGTATGTACAAATGCATAAAATAGATTGATGTAAAAGAAGAAATTATAATCCAAATTCATAATTTATCAAAACTCGGAGACTTAATTATAACTGGTTCTATAATATATCTCATTTTTTGTGTAATTTAGTATTTTTATTAAAAAGTTTACTACACAACATATTTTTCACCGAAAAAAAAATCATCATTTGTTGACAAAGTTTTATTCCTTATAACCGAGTTCGACCCGCTTCGATCCCTAAGGCGCGCATATCATCATGTGCTATAAGAATATAATCAGCTTATTTTCCGGACGAAACCGGAAAGTACTTTATTCTTTGTTTAAACGTGGATACCTGAAACATCAATTTTTAAAAAGTACACCGCTTTCTGCGTTGTCAATTCTGGAATTGTTGGCCGATTTTTATGATTTCTCCACTCTTTTTATCAGGATTTCAGCGAGAATCTATAGAAATAGTCAAACGCAGTTAATGTGTACACCTGGAAGGTGAACTGCAAGTCGATCACCAATCGAGAACTGGTGTTGTCTGATAAGGGAATTTAATCAAGTGTTGAATCTTGTCGGCAACACACTTAGGGCACAAAGATGACAAAAACAGTAGTTGGTCCCTTTTATCTTACAAAGGATGACCGTGGGTGGCAAGAGGCGTTGTATATCTATGTATTATAAATCTATGGTTCAACAGTTAAAACTCCAAACAACAGTAAACAACAACGAATTTGTAACGTCAATAAAAATTGTCCCCACTGTACAGTATGATAGGGGATTTTAATAAATAATGATCATTATACTTTTTAAAATTTTCTCACATAAACAGTTTTGTGAGGGTACTATGTTTTTCTAAGGCAAGTGGTGTTTCAGATCACTACACTACATTCTTAACATCGAGTGTAATATTTGCCCAATACGGGAACCTAAATAAAAATAAGAAGGTACTTTTGGAACACTATTTCTGAAGTGAGCTTAAAAAGTATTTAAAGTTGGAATTGACTTTAAATCCTCACTTAGTGAGTTTTTATTGTTCATGGTTCAAAATAATTCGAGTAAAAGCTATACATCAATGGAGGAATGTCATCCAAATTACGAGTATTATACGAATGGCCATCACGAAATCGTGCTGGAACTAGTTCACTAAGGTTTTACGGGGTTATGTTATGGGACATTTTGAAAAAAAATATCTAATGAGTATCACGTCTTTTACTTTATTTCTCTCAATCCGTTTCTTATGCAGATGATGAAAAGATGAAAGTGGAGTTCCACTGGTTCAATTCTGGCTGCCACAAGTTGTACATTTTCTTCTTTATAAACAAGAAGGGCTATTCCATTACCCAAATAATATCCCTATACTCTAGAATTGGGCGGACGAAAGAAAAATTTTTTTCAAGGTCCTCCTATCAAGGGTAAATTCAAATTTTCTCAAAAATATTTATTCTGTTATATGCTTTCTTTTCTATGATATCTGTATGTTTATGGCATCCCTGATAATAATAATCCTATGCTCGTGTTCATTATCTATTTCTAAAGTGGAGCCGTACATTAGCAATGGCAAATGTTTAGGTTTATTAATTTTTCATGACATTATCATAGTTTCAGCAATTTATGCAATTTATGTAGATGTTTAGAAAATTCCTTGTTTCATATTGGTACATTGTACTTCAATACTAATAATGAAACTTAATAACAAACAGTCATTTAATTTTATACCTGTGTACAGGTGCTAATCGGGGCGATCATTATCATAGAAGAAGAGTTTTATGTGAATCTGGAAAGTACGTTTTCAGTAGTTTCTAAATTACAATATTGGGAGTAGCTATTTTTGTTTCTACTATGATTAAGAGTTACAGATTCGCATTTGGTATGTATTGTGTAAAATAATTATTCTAATTCTAATGCTGTTCTAGTCAATTCCATGCTATCTCTGAAGAGATCCAAGTGTTCTCCAACATGGGGATATATTGATCTCGCGATTTCATTTGATATTGAAAAGGTCACAAACTTTTCTTCAAATAGCAAAAATACCTTAAATAAATTTATTTCGAGTATAAATCAATAAAGTATTTTCTCAAAGCATACATTAATTACTTATCTTGAATCATCTATGATCAATTTTTCATACAATGTAAATTTCATATCCGGTGATGTCACAAGAATGATTGTAGAGGCCAGCAAAGGGGTAGAAACTAAAACACATGAAAATGTCATTTTTCTAAGAATTAGAGAAATAAAATATATTATTTGCAAGTCATTGATTTTCATAACTAGTTCTCCTGTCTCAAGGGTTAAACATGATAATCATCGACTTGAAAGTATAGATGATATGTATCTCATCAAAATGAAGTTTTTGCTGTAATATCTTGTACAATTTTGATACTACAGCTTCATCCTGATTCCTTTTAAATTTGCATTGCAACTGTTAAATCTTTGTAATGTATAATATATACAAATCTGTTTCATTAATCTCTATACTTGCTTGAAATGTGTACACGAACAAAAAGTGAATTTTGTTGGTATACAGTTTAAAAAAAGACTATTGTACTGATTTCGTTCGAAACATTAGAAATATGTAGAATTAAAAAAAAACACACAACGAGTAAATGTGGACGAATTTGTTACGTGAGAAAACAGTCGATAACTTTATCATTTTTCTAAAATTTATCCCGATTAAAAGTTTTAAAATTTTGAGCTGTGGGTTTTCAAATGTGACGAATGAGCACTTATGATTTATAACAATTAGACACCAGTAATCTTGATAGAAATGGGTCACGTGTTTACACTTCAAGATGATGACCAACGATAAAGGCGCTGCTTGGTTCTATCTTGTGTTTGTCGGGACTCTGTATGTTGTGCATTTAATCGTTCATTGTAGAAGGCAAACGCCATAATCAGCTCAATACAAATGGAGATTCACAGGAGGCCAACTCAGTTAAACGATTAAAATTTGAATTAAGCATTATATAACTAAATTAGTTAACAATCACACTAAGGACTACTGTCAGTGCTATTAATATTATTAAAATGAACGGAGAGGACAAGCAATTAACTTGAAGAACTTTACACTTGTTACGAAAACATCAATGTGGTACTTCAAGTCGCCATGGAAAACTACTTGCCAGGACTATTTACACCCAACAGGCTTTTGCTTAATACTATATATACCATGGAATTAAGAGCTCAATCAAAAATTCTAGAACAGTTTTGTAAGGAATTAGATTATATTACTTTATAATTAAGAGTCAATTATGTGATTATCTGAACACGTGCTGAGATCTGAAGTATGCTGCACTCGACCACATGCAATCAGTTGTCTAATTATCAAATGGTTATATAATCAAGGCTGATTATTTCAAATATATTGCTTCTCTTTTAAAATAACTAGACGACAAGCCTTTAATTAGAGAATGTAAAGTTAGATAAATTATTGAGACAGCAATTATTTTTGCATTAATTTTAGATAGAGCGTATATTGTAAAGTGATGATGGTGATTCAAACATCGACTTGACTAGAATAAAACAAACTTTTCCTGGAGACGCTAAGGGCAAATATAAGATTAATTGTGCTCCGTTCTCTCGTTTTTATTGCACGATAAAGGCTTTATTATCAATGAAAGGATATGGAGTAAATGCACATGAGTCTCTACATATACAAGCTTTTCTAGGTATGGTGTGCGTTTTTATCACATGTACATTCACTCCATATTCTTTCATTTTTTTTCTATTTTTTTGTATTTTAAAATTATTCTGACCACCTGTTAATAGTGCAAACGTCTCATGTTTTTATTATACCAAGTTTTCTTACTATTGGCTCGATGAGTGCCCTGTGGTGGTTTAAATGTTGTGATCGTCTTTTTGTCGGACAAAAAATGACAGCGATTGTAAGATCACTTTGCCAGTAAGTTTATGTTTGTTGACAATCCGGTGTATAGAAATACCGCAAAGGACTTCTTAGTGCACTAAGAACCATAAAAGTGCACTAAGGACATGTTATAGGTATGCTATGCGCACAAAGGAGGCTGAATAGGAATTGTTATATAAAAATATGTTACTTTGTAAATTTTGGTTAAAATTGGTGATTGAATAACTGAGTTATAAGCAGTTTTGTAGGCACGCGCCAACTGTTTTACTTAATCACGTGATGATTGACTGTTGATTGTCAATTAACAGCTGTAAAATAAACAAACATATTAGGTGTGAGCTATTATTTTATTATAAAGAAGAGTGAATGAGCGTTTGATTTTAATAATTGAAAAAAAGTAAAATTACAAAAACAGGAAAACAGCAAACACCTACAATGGCCAGGAACTACAATCACATGCCACAATATACAAGCAAACTGCACCAGAAAAACAATAGACAAACATAAATAACGATAGGAACTCGGGATAGCCGGACAATTAATTATCTGAAAACATTTACTGTTAAATAAAAATTCAGAGTAAAAAAGAAAAATTAAATAGATTGCTTTTGGGGTAAAAAAGCAGCATTCAATACTTGACATCAATATTTTTTATTTAATATGAATTACACTTTTTTTAACTCTTTAATTTAATGTGGACGGTACATGAGGATGGACTACATCATCCATTGATGTTTTGGAGAGATTGCAAGAGGACTATTTTTGTTAAGATGTTATTTTTTTCACTGTTGACTTTGAAATATCTAAAATAAAAGATTTCTCGAATCGAACGTAATTTCCCGTTACAGGAAGAAACGATTTTTAAAACCGTAAGGATTTTCAGAGGGATACTTCACTAAAACTGACTGAAAATTATAGGCGATCTCCTTTTGCCCCAAGATTGAAGCTTTTTGCGATTACGCTCCATTTGCGTAAATTCATACTCTTGTTTATGTAGTAAAATTGCATTACAGTTTTCAATGGAAAAGAATACAGTATGTTTGTAATAAACCCTCATCCTTTATTCTGGTCGGGACTTTTTTCATTCATTCATCAGGAGACAGTAGACGGTACCAGTGGGTTGAACTGGGAAACAATAGAAACGTCCTTCGATTTAAGTAAATATGATGTGAATATTCCTTGGATGAAAAAACGTAAAACAAATCTTAAATAGAATTGGATTATCATTTGTTTGGATGAACCAATATTTTATAAGTAAAACGTGCTAATAAACTAGAAAAAAAAAAAAAAAAAAAAAAAAAAAGGTTCTCGATTATATGTTCACCGTAAACTTTCAATTATCGAATGTATACAAATTCTTTGGAATATAAAAATTATTTCAATATTGAATGACAAAAATATTTATTTTGCAAATTTAGATTCGCAAACAATATACTTTCTTTAGAAACAGATCGATGGCGATTATTTCCAGCGAATATAGAAGATGTGCTTAAGTGTGATTCAAACGAAATTGGCGATGAAATCCATTATATTTTGACATGTTCGGCACTTGCTTATTAAATGAAAAGCTTAAGAAAACGACATTATCATGACACCCCACAAAATATCAGCCAAATCTGTCAAAGGTTTGTGATAAAGGATATGGACCTCAAACACTTTACTTGGGAAGATGATACAGTGGTGGATATAATAATTTACCCAAAATTCTAAAATAGTTCTTTAAAATAACAAAATACCGAAGTTACTGTTTATTTAGTTTCTGCATATGCGCATTTCGACTACTAATGACTTAGATTTGAAAACAAATTTGTACTATGGCATTATATATATATATTTTTTTAAATACAGGATTTTCTGACAAACTTCATTCTTTACAATTACTAGGAAAATCATTTTTAATCATTTTATTAACTTAATTTCATTTGATATTTTTCCGTCTCCGGTATTAATGTCAGATGAATAAAATGATAAAATAATAATAATTTACCGAATGAAACGTCGAATTTTATTGTTATTATCGGCGTTTACATTTCCGCAAATTGGCGTTACGTTTCAAAAAAAAAAAAAAAAAAAAAAAAAAGAAAAAATATATACATATGTAAATTTTGGTGGATTTACCAGTGAAGTCTTACTAAAATTAATCCCAATAGTATTGATCCACCCAGTACACAAAGTTGACGATGTTTTTTTGTCAAACATCGATTTTTAACCGTAATGAATTATAATGAAAAAGCAATGGAAGCGATAACTCATTCGCCAGCGGTAATTTTCGGAAACGTACAATGCATGCCAATTGAACATTTTCGGTAACGTAAACTTTTAATTTGCGGAAACGTAATAATTTTCATTTGAAAAATTTCAGGAAAAGTAATGCGCCCGTTGTATTATCTCCATATTCTTACCTGTATCAATCATACATCGAATTTTGTTTATTGCCATTTGTTCCACCTGATTGCGTATAGTGACACGGCAAGGATCAAAGGATTAGTGGCACGTGCGTACAAAAAAATTAAATAACTCAGAATTTAATGAAGATACATTTTAAAAATTTTAGAATCTTGTATTTGAAAACAAGAGCTTTCATATGCCACCTCTTTTGTGCAAATAGGACTACACTTTCAAGTCCTTAGTGCACTTTTATTGTTCTTTGTGCACTAAGGAGGTCCTTTGCGGTATTTCTACGGACCCAAATAGTCAACCGCATCCATGGAGGTAAAAAGCATGGGTGTAGCGTTGCTCGACAATTAGCAATGAATTCCATTCAAACCCGTGCTACTTGCTATGAGTAATGCTTATTGTTGAAGGCCATATGGCGACTTCAAGATGAAGAACAACAATAAAAAGGTTGTTCCATTGCTTAGTATTACCATGTATCTGTAGAGACTTTGTCTCATTTGCATTTACCCCACACCCCTTCATTGTGAATGGTAATACCGAGCAATGCAATAACGTTGTTGTTGTTCACCTTGATGTCACCACCTAGCCTTCAACAATTAACTCTGCTCATACATCATAGTTTGTTCAAGACGGGTCGTAACAATTTAAAATGGAATTCATTGCTAAATGTCGACCAGCGTTACATCCATGGTTTCCCAACAAACATAAAATTAACTGTCAATGTGTTCTTACAACCGATGTCATCGGTTGCCTGACTAAAAGACTCATAGTAGACCATCACAACCTATAGACAAAAGCAACCACAGAGCATTCTGGGATTAAAAAATCCAAACGTCTGTCAAAACAACGGCAGTAGAATACCGAAGGAACAAGGGACGCGATAACCACAAAAATCGAAGTCCAAAGACATGTCAAAAACGGAAACAGAGAAAAAGAAAGAAAAACAAGGACATGATACAGCTACAATGCACGGAAATAAAAAGATAACATTAAGAACTAAGGCACTAATAGTGTGAACTCCCATGAAAACCGGGAGTGGTATCAGATGCTCCGGAAGGGTAAGCATGTCCTGCTCCGCTAGCGGCACCCGTAAAACTATCAGTAAGTCAATCCAGGGTTGAGTCAAATCCGGATATGTCAAATCCGTGAAATCTATCTGAAAATGTCGGCTTTCATGGGACACAGACACCTCATATCTGTCTATGATCACTAGCAGATATGTTACGATCTTGTTTGGCCATTTTGATCTTATCACAACCTTAACAGGCTCAACAGAATTGTGTTAAGACAGCGTAAGATTTAAAGTTGGTGTTCAAGATGATTGTTTTCAAGGATTATCGAGAACTGTTAAGTTTATCAAGATTAAACAAGATAACCGACGTCAATGTCGATCAAGATGTGTTAAGTTCATCTCGATCAAACAAGTTCAAATAAAGATCTTGTTTGATCTAAACGAACTTAACTTGTCTTGATCGTTCCTAAACGCAATTAACAAGTGGATCTTATTTCATCTAAATCTATCTTAACACGTCTTGATCGTCCTTGAAATCAATTATCTTGAAAACCAACTTAAAATCTAAAAAAGTCTTAAACAACATTGTTTTGAGTATGTCAAGATCTTGATGAGATCAAAATGGCAAAACAAGATCATAAAATATCTTCTAGTGGATGTCACGGTGACGACCATAGAATTTCTGTAGGGATGAAAGTAACATAGACTGAACAAATCCCTGACTAAGCAGCTTTTGGAACAGTGTTTTTAGTCTAGTCAAAAAGTCACTGTATAAACTACATCCTCGACAGTTATGAATCAACTGTGACATGTACACTTCATAGGCTGTAGATGTAAGTATATTAATTGCTGCTCAGAGAGGGAAAGTTAACAATTCGGCAGATAAAATCATCACGTGTGTCATATGGCTTAGATTTCAAACGTCCTTCGTCAATGTATATTAAAAGATCTAAGTGCAAAACTGAAGTAGGTGTATCAGTAGT
>MJUU01061191.1:0-26446 GCA_002080025.1 Modiolus philippinarum
ATAGAGTATGTAGAGTTTGACTAATACATTTTTTTAGACAAATATTTTAGAAACATTCTTCAATCGTTTGCCCACCCCCACCCCTTTTTGTTAAAAGCATTAATTTAATGAATCAGAAACAATAATTTAGATAATAAAACATTAAAAATTAATATATTAATGCAATATTTGTGTCTCTGACCTTTGTTTTTTTTTTGTTTATTTAAGAATATTTGGGTATATTTGAGTGTATTTGAGTAAAAAGACGGACGGCTTTAGTTTTATTGCATTCTTGTTTATTGTAGTCATGCTGTCACTGTTCTGCTATGCTCTGTTTCTACATTTTGATACTGATTAAGCTTCTCCTTCAATGTCTTTTAGCTTCAGTATTTGTTTGCATTGAGAGATAATTGTTTCATAAAAATGTCAGTTCCTTTCCTCAGTGGGAGGTTATAATTTTTTTTTTAAATAAGTATTTATGGGTGTAAGTTAATTCCTTCGCTCGCTTTTAAGGTAGCGCCTTCCTCATATTATTAGCTAAAACAGAACATACGTCATTTCTTTAGCACACTGATTATTCCAGTATCACCATCACGAAATTATTAGGTCACTGTGAAGGCGTCACGTGCGGGTTGCTAAGCTGACGTCACGTTTTGTACTATATGTCTTGTTCATACGCATAAGACGTTGAATGAAAAATGCGTTTAAATTATTGCAATAAACAATAGATTAACTTTGCTTGAATAGAAATTTCAGTTTAAATTCAATTTATTTTAGAGGTCTGTTTATCATTTTGTGAATTACCGATAAAAGAAATTTAAGAAATTTTGTTTTTGATAAGGACTTTATCACGGCGTAACGCATCAAGCTCGCCCTAACGGGCTCACTTGATACTGGCCGTGATAAAGTCCGTATCAAAAACAAAATGTCCTATATTCCATATATATTCCCCGTATTATCAATGATATTTGTCGATGTACTATAATCATCCAGTTTGACCGACACTAGACACTGGGCAGCTTTCAACGGTAAAGAATATAGCCTTGCAATAAACTAGAGTACTAACTAAACCACTACCAAGAGATGTGCGTTTGTCATACCCATTGGCTAGACGCAAAAATATATGAGGCTTTCAACAATGAGAAAACACTAATATCTAATAGTACATTGGAGACGGACCCTAGCACTAGTTGCATTGGCTTGGGCAGAATTCACTTGATGGACGTCGAACAACGCTACGTCCAAGTTTGTCAACATCAATGGATGCGGGATCAGACATAAGATATCAGGCAAAGTACTCTAAAAACACTGTCATCCACTGCCCGAAAGAGGGGCCAAAAGACAATTCGAAATACACACGACCACGACCACAGGATAGTCATGGGTTGGTTGTAAGATGACTTGTCAAATAAAATGGGGAGATGAGTGCATTATAACTACGGATGGTGAAAAAAGTTTGATCTTTTAAAGAAAATATGAAAGCCAAAATGAAAAATTTTGAAAATTTTAACTAAAGAAAACAAGAGACCATACAACTCAATCAATGGAGATCTTTATAAGAACTCCACACTTCAAGAAAAAATAATGGATATTGTCAATGACTGAATGTACAGGAGACAAAATTCCTACAGATACATGGTAAAATTAACCAAATGCAACAACGCTTTTATTTTTCTTCATTTTCTTTACCTTCAACATTTTCTATTTAGTCTTTTTTGCCCGTAAATAATTTTAAGATTATCTTTTTTCGAAATTAAAGCGTAAATCCGACTAAACAGTACTTCAGTACTTTGATTGTACTATGCCACTAAATCTGCTCCTAATCGTATGTTTCTCTGTGACGGAAGTCCTAGATATTGTAGTCTGTCTCCATATCCAAAATGTTGTATTTCTCTTGTAAATTCAGAAGGTCTCCTTTGCACGTTTTCTATTTGTATTGCCTTTTTTTGTTTAAAACAGCACAAACTATAATTAAGTACTCTAAATGTGGTCTACTTGAACTTTTATACAATGCTAAAGCGTTTCTTTATCAATATACTTAAAGGTTCTATTAATAGTTCTAGTTTTGCATTTTTGTACTTTGTTTAGCATACACAGGCAATTGTGCCTCGCATGAAATTCATATGAAGAATTTTCGCATGAATTTGATGTGAAAATCGTCCGAAAATGATGCGTAAATTTCAACATGTCATTTTCGTGCGATGATTTCATGTCATTTTCATGCGAAATTTTGGCATGAATATCACATGTAAAAAAATACATGCGAAATTCATATGAAGAATTTTCGCATGAATTTGATGCGAAAGTGATGCGTAAATTTCAACATGTCATTTTCGTGCGATGATATCATGTCATTTTCATGCGAAATTTTGACATGAATATCATATGTAAAAACATACATATGAAATTTACATATTAAGATGTTCTTCATATAGATTTTTATTTACTTTACGCATGAAATTTGGCCGATTTTTTTTTCGCATGAAATTAATGCAAATATGAATACATACATGTAAATTATACAGTTAAAGTAATATATACATTCCAAACCTTAAGCAACAATTTCTTTTAAATGCAGTTACCAGTCCATTTATAAATAATTGGATTTATGACCTAAATCAGCAGCAAAAATGTTTGGATTTAATTGCATCTGCATAGTTGACAAATGCATTGCATAGGAGAAATGTCAATTCCAAAGTGTATATACTTTTTCATGTAGCTTGGACAGAGCATTTTGAGAACCTTCAAATTAAAACTTAGAAGGGGTCTTTGTTAAAACGTTGAAATATACCAAACAGTCTAGCACTTCATAACCAGCTTGTACAATGAACTTGAAAGTTTTTTATGCTCCCAGATTGAGGATCAGGGGCATATTGACCTGTCTGTGTCTACCTGTGTGTCTGTGCACCTGAAACTTTAACCTAAGCTACGACCTTTGAACTATAAAAGAAAGACTTGTCAAATTTGGCAGATGTAAAGGCCTGGTCAAGAGGAGGATAAATATTCCAATACAAAATAGGTCAGAAACACATCTAGTTATAAATTGCCCTCAGGGTAAAGGTCAAGGCCAAAATGTCTACAAATATGGTACCTCCAGAAAATTCTCAGGCATTATAAAGAAGTCACATATCTAATCTGAACATCTTATATAATTAGCTTAAGGTCTCCATTCCATTAGGTTTCTGACAATGCTGAGGGTATGTCAATAACTCTACAGATATTCGTCCTGGCTAGTTAAAAAAAAATTCACTGAATCATGATATCCAGTTCAAGGTAACATGACAGAGTGTAAAACTGGCAGTTACGACCTAGATTTAAAAATATGCTAAATATTGGGAGAGTTTAGGTTTAACAATTATTGAGGAAATGAGTTTGAACAAAGTCACTGACCTGTTATCAGACTGGCATGTAACCAAGATACAGGAATCATTAAACCACATTTTAATGGTCAATTTTATGTCAATGGCCAAGTAGCATGTGCCCAGCAAAATACATCTATTCACTCAAGACATTCACAAAGAGTATTCAAGTTTTGTTAAAAGCTTGTAAAGCTTGTGTTATTTTATTCAATATGTATTGACTTAAAATAAAAACTTTGATTTGGTTTTATTTTAAAACAATTACTAGGGTATTTATAACTAGCAATGATAATGCTGCAATACAACAACAATACAGGTTGCCAGTGAGAACAAATGTCTTCAAATCTTTTTGTCTTTTTGTATTTAATTATATGTCTCCTCATTTTTTTCCTTTCTGTGTTCACTGTCAGATTAATCTTTAGCAGGAATTTCATTCCAAGTAAAACTTGTAAACCTGTTCTACAAATATAAAAGTTTCCTTAATTATTGATTATGTAATATGTGCATGTTATATTTTCTAATCAAATTAACATTTCATTTTGTACATGTATTCATAAAATTAATGATTATATTAAAGGAGCAATAAAACGGTGACCTTAGTAAAAATAGTAATTGTTCATTACATGATACCCCAACATGTTTCAATGGGCATAAATCCAGAACATTTTGGACCTCTAAACACAAAATCAAACTTGGCCGGAGTGCTAGCGTAAATAATTTACATACGAAGGTAAAAGACTGTATGTTGTTTCCTTCAAAAGTTATCAGTTGGAAACCTTAATATTTCAAAGTTTCAAGGGCCATAACTCAAGAACCCCTTTGACCTCTGAATCAAACATCAAAATTAGCCTGAGTTTTGTAGTAAACAATTAACTTACATACCAAGATGAAGACTGTATGTTGTTTCGTTCAAAACTTATCAGTCGGAAACCTCAAAATTCACAAAATTAAATCCTACAAAAATATTCAAGGCATTCTAGAACTAAAGCTACTGAAAACATATTATCCAAATCCAATGAGCAAAAAATTTCCTAGAGTGCTTACAAGGATATTCTATCATTTTTTAATGTTAAAAAGGGGCATAACTCCTACAAAAATATTCAAATAGGACTCATCTTTAAACTTGCTTGAGGCATCCTTCAACTAAAGCTATTGTGTAAATATTATTCATAACCAATGAGAAATAAACTTGCCAGAGCCCTTACAAGGCGGAAGGACGAATGCACAGACAGATGGACGGACAGTAATTACTACCTTAAGGGCAAAGTTCAAGCTTAAAAGTCAACAAGCATGGTTAATATGATACATTGAATTGAGGTGATCTATCTACATGCTACTATTTTTTTCTACATCAAAATTTGTGTTGTTGTTATACCCCCCACAAACAAAGTTTGGGGGGTATATAGGAATCACCCTGTCTGTCTGTCCGTCCGTCTGTCTGTCCGGTCCGTCTGTCCGTCTGTCCACACTTCTCGTAAGCGCAACTCCTCTTAAACCACTTGAAGGAATTTGATGAAACTTCACACAAAGTAAGAACACTATTAGGAGATGTGCATGAAGGAATATAGTTATTGTCCGAAACCAAGAAGGGGAGATAATCCGACTTTGACTTTTCGTTGATTCCCTATTTATGGGTTACCTCGTAAGCGCACCTCCTCTTAAACCACTAAAAGGATTTTGATGAAACTTTACACAAATATGGTAAATGGTACAAATTTTCGTTACACTTTTCTCAGTTTATTCAATTGGTTAAAAACAGGTTAATCTTGAACTCCTTCAAAACTGTCAGTCATATTCCAACCAAACTTGCAGCATAAGTTGTTCACCTGATTTAATTGTGCACCTGATACTTAAAATATCAATTTTGCAGATTTTAGAGGTTCACTGAGCAAAAATAGCTCATATGTTAATTTGGTTATTTATCTGCAAGACCTTCAAAATTATAATTCATATTCTAAACAAATTTACATGATATGTTTTCTCTCCTGATCCAGACATATACCTGATACTTAGAATTTTGATTTTACAGTTTGTAAAGGTTAACTGAGTAAAAAATGGCTCTTTTAAAGTGCAGGCGACACACAAGTGTCCCATGGAACACCCATCAATTTTTTAAATTATTACTACACAGGTTAACAGAACCAAAAAGTTCCATAAAAATGAATTGCATTATCGAGTTGTGAATCCTACAAAAATGTGCACAATACCCACTTCAAGCTGCCAATGATTCATCTTGTGCCAGGTGTCAGTCCAGTCATAAATTCTGAATCTTTTAAATGCATCAGCTATAAAGCAGTTGTAATGCAGTGCTTGAAAATTACCTTCAGTCTCTGACATTGAAGTTTGGGAAATTTTAGGTTTTTATGTGCAAAATTGTCTTATCCACACAGTTTAACTTTGATGGCATAACACACAAAAGGGCCAAGGGAAGTTCCAGGTACCGAGGTTGAATTACAAAGATGCCAGATAAAGGGGTCCAGACATCCATGGTGTTTTAGCTATTGCAGTTCAAGTCATGGAAGTTGAACTCTACTTAAGGGAGTACGAGTTTCAGAAATTTTGTAATTAGAATTAAAATTCTGACCTTTTCTTTTGAAGAGCACTGCTAATGGAACAACTTGAGAAAAAATTTTGAAAATCCATGAAGGAATTTTTGAGATATAAGACGTCAAAATTTTGGCAGGAAACAGTTCTCTCTAGAGTTTTCCTTGAATTTGAATAAGATGTTTATATGCACTGAAATATGGAAGTTGATTCAATTTTACACACTGTCTATTTTATACATTTTAAAGTGACCTATGACCAAGAAAATATGAACCATGTGCAAAAAATTTTGACACTGTTTGAATGGATAAAACCCGAGGATATCGAATGCTTCTGAAAATCTGAAAGAATATGAATTGAAAATAAGCTTCACTTCACAAGGTGTTAATAGGGAATATTATTCCTCTTCAAAAGCATGAAGTTACTTATTGGCAATACGGAGTATTGGGAACCAAAAATCCCCATGCATATGCTTGTCAGGTGTTCATGTACTTTACAACAAAACAGGAGGTGAAACATATTTCATTAAAAACCTTTTAACATGTTCAAAGACATCATTATCTGAATTTGATTTTGAAATAAAGTAGATAGATCAGCAGATATACATTTGAAACATGACATTGCAATTGGCTTTCACTACCAATCATGTCTGTTACACCCTGAAAATGTTCATCATATAATAGAAATGTGTGTTACAAATTTTTTTATGCCCCCAGATCAAGGATCAGGGGGCATATTGTTCTTGTCCTGTCTGTGTGTCTGTGTGTCTGTCTGTCTGTGCATCCAAAACTATAACTTTTGAACTATGTAAGATAGACTTTTCAGTGTTTAGGTCTAGTCAAGAGGAATATAAGTATGCCCAAAAAAAATGAGGTCAGGTCAAAGGTCAAGGTCACAGGTGTTAAAAAGGGGTGAAATTGGCTGTTTTCACATATTCGACCGTAGAATCCTTATTATTTATCCTATTGAGACGGGGTTTGTTTTATGTTATTGCTAATAAAATTGCGCAACTAGAGTATTCAACAGATTTGAGGTAGCATTTACCTTTTTTGAGAAACAAGAGGCCCAAATGGGGACAAATGAAAAAAAAATGAATTTAAAAAATTTTTGTCAGATCTTGATGCAGTATTTTTCTGTAGGTTTCTTATAGCATGCTTAAACAGATACATTTAACAATCAAAACCATTGCAGTAAACAAGAGGCCCAAGGGGGATCATCTGTTTCAGAATAAAGGGGTTGAATTGGGTGTTTTTTGGTAATAAACAACTTTTGAACTATGTATAATAGACTTTTAATACTTGGCAAGTGTATAGGTCTTGTCAAGAGGAACACAAATATGCAAAAAATAGTCAAAGGTCAAGGTCACAGAGGTCAAAAAGGGGTAAAATTGGGTATTTTCAAATATTTTACTGTAGAATCTGAGGGCATATGTAGTGTTTCACAAACACATCTTGTTTCAAGATAAATACACCTTTAATGCATCTATTAATTAAAATATTGAGCTTTTAATTATTTATAATCTTATTTCTAATTTAGAGGCTACATGACAGGACTGCTACAAGAACACTTACACTGAAGTGATTGATAAATGGGAGGAACTGAGTGCTACAAACAATAACAGAATAATTTGATTTGAGTAAGTTTTGCTCATAATTATAAGTGGAATTGACTTTTGAATATGTTGCCATGCAAAGCCGTAAGATTCATTTAAGTAATTATAAGTCCCCTACCAGTGATATCCGAAGCGAAATGTAGGTTTGTGCTCGGTCTGTCTGTGCATCAGTCCCACATCAGTTTTTCACACCTTTTTCTTTTATCCTTTTTTAATCCTTGTCTTGCTTTAAACAAAAATACTAATAATTATTTGTTTGTAATTTTATTCATTTTTAGCTCACCTTGCCTTAAAGGCCATGTGAGCTTTTGCTATCACTTTGCGTCCGTCTGTCCGTTGTCCGTCAACAATTTCAAAAATCTTCTCCTCTGAAACTGCTGACCAAACTTGGCCTGAAGCATCACCAGAGATTGCAGTTTCCAGATTTTGTCCGATTAGTCGGCTGATCGAACAACATGGCCGCCATTGCTAAAAATAGAACATACGGGTAAATTGCAGTTTTTGACCAATAACTTGACAATCATCACAGATATCAAAAATCTGACAGGGTTTTAATAATAAGCATGGTGAGATCTACCTATCGTGTAATATTGAAGAAAATCTTAAAACCCTTCTCGGAGATATAGCCCTTTTTCCACAAAATTTTCAAATTTTTTGCATTTTTTATTTTTTCTTTCAAAAAGAGTTACAGATAGAGGTCAAGTATAAATTGCAAAAAGGTTCAGCATATCAAGACCTAACCACCCTGAAATTTTGAAGAAAACCCCAAAACCCTTGTAGGAGTTATTGCCCTTTCTTTCACAAAATTTTCATATTTTTCGTCTTTTATTTCCAAAATTGTAGAAGATGAAGGTTAAGTGTAAATTGATAAAATCTTTGCCTTACTTTTGGGACCTCAAAATTCGTGTTGAATTTTGTTTGTTAACCGCCATTTTCATAATGATTGGTTGACCAAATTATTTTAAGAGTTGATGATACCATACTTATTAAATATGGATTTTGTTTTTGTCTTTTCAGGAGCCAATGAAGATCATTATTAGTGATGAAGAATTACATGGACATTATGGACTAATTGAATCTTTGTGATATTTATATATTGTTAATATAAATAGTGTGTGAATTGTTTATGATTTTCTCTTATTTTTTCCAATTCTCATATTATATGCATAATAGGGGTGACATAAATTCCACAATCTTTTTGCTTTGTTCTGTAGAACAATTAATGCTATAACATGGCAAAATGAAACCAGATTGCTTATTATTAGGAGGTATTTCACAAATTTTGTCATTTTTTGCCTGTTTTCATTGTTTACAAAACTGATGAGGAATATACATTATATATGGGACAGACCTGACAATGGGTTACATTGAGTGTACAGACAAATTGACTACACTTCACTGAATTGACTTCACTTTCAAAATATTTTCCGTCAGAGAATAAAGAGTAATTATTTGATATTACCGGTTTTGTCTTTACCCTGGATTGACTGGCTGAAAGTTTTTATGGGTGTTGTATACAGAGCAGGACATGCTTTATATCTTTCTTTCTACAATTTTATAAAATTGCATTCGTCACATGAATAGTGAACAGTCAAGTAGTGCCAAGGCAAAGCAACCTGCTCCTAACATTTTGCCAGTGACCTGATATTTTTGTATAAAGGCCTGTTAAGTGATACTGAGACGAAAGAAAACTCATACAAATAGCAATGAATGTTTACACTGTAAGTTACACTGCAAGTTTCTAATGTTGTGTTTTCATTTTCATATTTTTGTGAATGTCACGTGTCTTTGTTTTTTTTTCTATCTTATTGTTTTTGCCCTGTCTCTGTACTTGATTGTGTGGTTTGTTCCTTTTGCCTGTCCCTGGACTTGATTTTTCTTATATATGTGTGGTTTGTTTCTTTAGTATTTTATTGCCATTAGTTTATACAGCAACCTCACAAAATCAGACTAGTAATAAAAATATATAATTTCTGATATAGACATGGCCGTGGGTACTTAATACTGCTTTTGAGCATTTTCTATTCTAGATAGAGATACATGTAACAATCTCCAGTATTCGGCCAACTACAAAATGTAAATCACAGCAAGACACAAACACAATGATTTTAGAATCATTTACATTCGAACAAAAACAGGATATTAACCAATGACATATTTTTATAGGTCTTGTATTTTTTTATGAAGAATACTATATATCTTTAAAAGAAACGTCAACAAAAAGGGCTCATGTTCCAGATTTTATAAGTCATGTTGATTATGTTCTCAAAACGTTACAAATTTTTATGTGGATCATATTATACACATCTATTTTGCAACAATACTTTTTTCATGTACAATTAAAAATGGTATTATGTTTCACCACAAGTAGTTATTTTGTACTTCTTATCTATTGTACATATAGTATTAGTAACACCTTTTGTAAATATATAATTGACTGTTTGTGTTGTACAAAGACTAGAGGTACATTAGTAGTACTATACAAAGATTGTTAGTACTCTTATTGTACAATACATGTTAGATTTACAAAAAAGTCCTACAAAAAAATGTTTCAAGTGTGACCTTATACCAAATTTGTACTAACAGCTCAAACAGTTTTACAAGTTGACAAGATGAAAGAAAAATAGGTCCATTTAAGTTCCTCATTCGCTATTGTAATTGATTAATGATAGATGGGAAAGGGTGAAAAGTAGGACTTCTCCAAGTATGACTGGTCATTGTTCAATTTCTATTCATCAGAATACAGTAACTATTGATTAATTTAAATAAACCTATTTTTCTGTCAATTTGTAAGTTGCCAAAAATGATGGTATCAGGTCACCTCTGAAACACTGTACATGTGGTTGTAAAATAAAGCACTGTATTTTGATTGTATATTTAGAGTTCTGTTTCAAACATAGCTGTGTATAATATTATCCATGTAAAATTTATGCAATGTTTTAGGTGTATAATGTCAAATGACCTTTTCGGATGAATTGTCTAAATCCGTTATATTGGTTACGGTAATTATGGCAACCTGTTATACGGACCTGTTGTCACGCCCTGTTTTATCAATACTTTGTGATGCTCAATTTTATGTCCTTTTACAGGGTGAATCAGCGGCAATATTGATGTCATATATGGGCCTATAATTTCAGTGGTACTATTGATCTGTAATATATCTGTATGAAACTGACATATTATGGATGTCTTACAAACAGTATTGAAAATCATTAAACAACTACAGAATACATATACAGAAAAGAACATAATATGTACAAAGGAAAACAGTCAAACTATGAGGCAACACCCCCAAAATCAAGACTCATCTATTTAACTGAATACAGTACTGGTGGTATATACAAAATTTTCATGATTTTCATGCGAACTGAGCCACGCCTGAAATACGCACGAAATTAATTTCATGAATTTAAGATGAATCGAGCCACATATGAAATTCAGGCGTTCTTAGCACGCATGTAAATCATGCGTACTAATTTACATCTGATATTCATATGAAAATTACATGAAATTCAGGCGAAAAATTTCATGCGAAAATCATGCGTAGCTCGTTTCGTCTTTTATACGCGCGTAGATGCACGCATGAAATTCATACGTTTTTTACATGAATTTCATGCGTGGCACATTTGCCTGTGTACTGCTGGAAAGACTTTGGATTCATTGAAACGAAGCAGCCATTTATCTAACCAATACATCGGCAAACGAATACTGAAGTAAGAAAATCAAGTAATTTGTCAATATCATTTTGCGGACTTTTTATCTATATTGCTAATTTTTCAATATAATTTGGTTTCGTCTGCAAACAGTTTTACAAAATTGCTTCAGGGGGGTAATTCATGCACATTATAAATAAAATTGGGCCTATGACACTGCCTTAGGGTATCCCACTTGTACTATAAGTCTATATAGAATGTGTACCATTAAACACTCCCTCATGTTTTCTATCTGACAAAAATCTATCCTGAAAAGTAGTTTGCCTTATATTCAATATCATTTAAGCTTTAATATTAGACGTCTATGTTGAACTGTATCTAAGTTTATATGATCTATATCGTTGAGGAAGTCAAGTATTTCTGTCCAATTTTCTATGACTTCAATTAACAAAGCTACACATGAGCGCCCTTTTCTAAAACTAATAATGTACTATTATTTTCTTACTAATGCTAGAATTGTTTTGCATATTATTGATGTTAGCCTAATTAGTCTATAGTTGAAAACGTCGTGTTTTGGGCCTTTATGGACTGGGTGAAGTTTGTTACTTTCCATACTTTTGGCAGTTTACTTTTTCCATTGACCTTTGAAAAAATGGGTAACTGGCTTTGGTGTACAATTGACGGTTTCTTTTATGAGTTATAGGGCGTATTTTATCAGATTCCTGTGATTTGTTTTCCTTAATTTCAGTGATGAGATACTTTTTTTCTACTGAATCGTAGATCTTCACATCGTGAAACATTCGGTCTGTTCTCCAATTGAAATTTTGCAAATTGCAGGTGTCTGGCTGTAAAGTATCTACAGAAGAAATTGTTGAGCATTTCTGCTTTTTATTTATTGTCTGTGTAGACTGTATTTAAGAAATAGATTATTGCAAGCGGGCTCTATGCGAATTAGAACATGGGCAGACCTTATATTTGTCAATATTTTATACCGAGCGATAGCGAGGTATAAAATGAAGACAAATATTAGGTCTGCCCATGTTCTAATTCACATAGAGCCCAATTGCAATAATCTATTTCGATTCTAATATATTTAACAAGAGTTTTGAACAATCGAAGCGGCTCTTAGAGAGCGATATTGGGTTTTGCACTAGAATAGAAATATGCCGGAAAACTGAATACAAACACATATAAATGGCCATAGAAAATCTATATTCGTTGTTTTATTAATACAAGTGGATCATAAGCTTATGAATTGATACAAATAATATGAAATACGGATATTTTAAAATCGAAGCGGGTATAGGCTAAGTGTGACCAGGTTGCATTTCTGATTTAATATGACTGCTTAGTTATGTTATTTTTGAAGACAAAAAAAAAGAAAAGAAAAAGGAATAAAACTCATATTTATAATTTTATTAACGTTAAAAATTGAAATTTTTATATTCAAATCGTAGAGCATGATATGCAACATAGATAAGATTTCATAACAACAACACATTCGTTGCTAGGTAATGGTTATGTCAATTTCAGTTCCAAGTCTTAAATCTTGTAACTGTTGTAAATTTCTATTATTGTCATTATTTGATGTGGATTTTTGGGCAATCCATTACTTAAAATTTTATTTACACAAAATAAAATGAATATTGAGTGAATAAAATGTGAAATTGTACATAACGAATGTCCTTTTGTAAAAAATATACAATGTACGCATGTGCTAAAAAATATTGTTGGAATTAGAACATAGCTTTGTTTCCAAAGCGAAAGAAAAGAGTCATATTAGAATAGTTATTAGAAATACACGTGATATGTTCTTTCATTTGTGTTTATGATTCTACATATATCCACACAGACTTTTAGGTAGTTTTTGAATTTTCACATATTTGGCTTGAACCGCTCGTTTTTTTTTTATTACTTGATGCTCTGTTATTCAACTTAATCAACCACCTTACTAGGCGGCTAATTTTGTTTTTATATGAAGGAAAGTGTAATCCATATTTATTTATGTCCGTCTTAAAATATAGAAGTGAATAAATGATGAAAAAGGACACAATTTAAACATTTTTCCAAAATCACTTTTGTCATTTAAATTACTCACTTGAATTAAAAATGTAATCAATTCATTCTTTTTGTATAAAATAATCATTTTCAGTGATAAAAGAATTGCCAAGAAAACGTTCTTTGTAATTATAAGTTGTAAACTTATTAAATTCATACCATTTGAATGACATTTCCTTTTTCTTGTGTATATTGTTCATTCTTAGAAGTATTTTCGATGTGACAAAACATACGTTTTCAAATCAAACACATATTTTGATGAGTGGCATAGGGTCTCCCAGAACAACAAAGTAAACGCAAGATTATACTGTAATCGTAAATGGGGGTATATGTAGTAACAAAACTAATTAACAGAGTGGTCAAGAGACAAAAAGACAAATCAGATGGAAACCACCGACAAAATTGTTGACCGCGATGGTCCTGACTTGGTACAGGCATTTCAAAAGAAATGGTAAAGGTTAAACCGGTTTTATGGCTAGCCAAACCTCCAGTTCCATTGCGATAGTGTAATATAAAGATTTCACAACTTTATATGTACCAATCGATTCATTTTAAAAATATATATACAGCAAATTAATATAAGAATACACTGTGTTGCAAAAAAGCTTACTTTGACAAAACAATTTTGGTTTCAACTTCATCTTGATCTTGGGGGAGGGACACTATGGATCCATACCTATATCATTGTAACATGACTTAGTTATCAAGTTATCCAGCCAATACTCCTTCTGTGAGTTAGGATTTTTTTCATAATGGGACAGACAAAAAGGCCATTTTTCAAATACTTTTCAACATCTTACTGATGATCATCAATTTATTCAGTTGATTAGTTCATTATTCTTCAACAATCAATGATTATTTACAACAACAAATACACAGTCTACTTACATATGCGTGAGAATTTATTTCAGATTTGCAAAGCTAAAGTTATATCCCCCGTGCAAAAAAGAAATAGAATGTAATGTGGCAATCACAGATATGGAGTGGGTATAAAATCATTTGTACAACTTTTAACATTTTAATGTTATTGCTTCTGTCTGCCAGATTGTTAATCCAGGAGATTAACATAAGCCCAATAGGCCACTGGCAAGGGTTTAAATCCGATAATGAAATATAATAAGGCCAAAATAGTCATAGTTTTAGAAAACGTCTGCATATTCCATTTGAACAAAGCCGGATAATTGAAGTTTTCTGTTGTATAAGCTTTTGTGAATAATAAAAACAATTTATACTGATGTTATCTGCGCAAACAAATGATTATCTAAGAAACAAAGCACAAGATTACCCAACATAAAGTCCTGAGGACAGGCGACAATTAGAACACCAAGAGACGATAAGACTTAAGAAACTCCACAGCCACAAAACACTCGAACAGCTCCAATACAACAAACAAAACTAAAGCACTAGCAGTGCGAACTCTCAAAAACTAGAGTGATCACAACTGCTTCGGAAGAGGAAGGCTTGTCCTGTTCTGTATTGTAGCTCCCTTTACACTGTCATCGGGTTAATCAAGGGACAAGTCAAAATTAAAAATGTCATATTTACGAACACTTGAATCTTAAGTTAATTTATAAATATATATTGAAATACTGCCTTCCATATCAGCAAGAGGCGTCATGGATCGATTATGACCGTGCTGATACAGAAAATACAGTGTCCTAATGTGTTTATTTTATACTCTCAGTTATCATTTATCATCACACCCGGACCATTATAACTGGGCTGATATGGCTATTTTAGAACGTTGCAGACTGATTTGGCAATATCAGATTTGGAATATTGATATGGACTGTTAACTTCCGGCTATATTTCATATGCAAAACAGAACATACTGTTCTACGAGTGATATTGAAATATTTTAAGGTCAAGATATTAATATTTTTGGAAAACGTTGGCATATTCTATTTTAAGCAAAGCCGGGTACTTGACTTTACATGACCTATTTGTTTTATGTGTTGTATCTGTTCTTGTAAATAACAAGTATAAGCTTTCCAAAATACTTGACAATCCATCGGCGAATGAGTGAAAGAAAATGATATCTTTTTAGGAAGATTTACATTTAAATCCAGCAATTTAACACTGGTAAATTCTACACCTTTGGGCGAACATCGTAAACATCTCTAATTATGGACCGACCATTTAACTTGAAAGGGGGGAGGGCTATGTTTTTTGGACCTGATTTTATGTGAAAAAATATTTTGGCTGCCAACATGATGAAAAAATTTTTTCTTAAGGAGGCTCTCTGCCCAAAAAAATAATGTTAATTTTGGAAAAAAAATATTTTGTTGATACACGTGAAAAAAATAAATAAATTTTCTGTCAAGAAAAAAAAAACCATAACCCCCTAACCCCCCTTCAGGTTAAATGGTCGGTATAAACATGATTTTCAGATGACCATTTCTAGCTATTTAAATTGAATTGCACGCAATACCTTCTGTTTCTATATATTGTACTGCTCTATATCGACATAAACTGTTTCAAATGTCTGCAACTGCTTAAAAAGCACTTTCCACATTTATTAATTTGCAAGTGACATTGTAACACGCTGTAAATTGTCTCTCGTAGAACATAGTATTGTAACACGCTGACACTCTGCACATTAAATTGTCTCTCGTAGAACATAGTATTGTAACACGCTGACACTCTGCACATTAAATTGTCTCTCGTTGTACACAGCTATTACATCTACTTGTCAATCGGGCATTGGCGTGTCTTTGAAAAAAATCTTTGATAAAACTGTTTCACCCACGTGATAGCACACTTCTACCAAAATTTAACGGAAATACATGTAGCTGTATTAAATCAAAAGCCAATGCGACAGGACAGATTGGCATAAAAAGCGTTTATACTGATTTTATATGCCCAAAGCATTATTTTCATTCTAAGGAACAATGCCCAAGGTTACACAAATCAGAGTACAGAAAACAGAGAAAAAGGGCAACCCCAGAAGACGAACAACTGAAGGCATATTATACACCCACAAAAAACACGAACACCAGAAAAACAACTCTAAAAGCTACTTACAGTGTAATCTCTCAAAAACCAGTATGACCGTTACTGTTCCTGAAGAGGAAGGCTTGTTCTACTCGGCATTTAAGCCCCTTTCACACTGGCGTTAGGTCAATCCAGGGTAAAGTCAAAATTAGTAAGGTCAAATACCGGAGACCGTGAATCTAATTGAAAATGTCTGTTTCTCTGTGAAACCGATGGTGAATTCGAAGGACGAAAGTTACTAGGCTTGACATATCACAAAATTAACAGTTTCTTTGAGGTTTTTGCTCTTTTCAAAAAGGACCTGCATGAACTATAAGCTCTACAGTAATAAATTAAATTTGAAATATACTCTCGATACGCTGGGGAGTTAGGTATATTACTGCTAAGAAAGGGATGAACAATGCTAAGAGATTATTAAATTTCTTGTAACTATTCCGTTTTTTTTTTTTTTTTTTTTTTTTTTTTTTTTTTTTTTTTTTTTTTTCCCGATTATTTTGGGGTATGTTCATAACGTATAACGAATACCGAAGTTTCTTTGAATTTAGTTTCTGCATATGCGCTTTCGACACCTTATAGTTCTACAGTGCAGATCAAATCAAAACATTTGGAAATCCATCAACCGAAATAGAGAACAAATTACAAATATGATCTAAATAGAAAAGCAAAAAAATCAGTCAAGGACAGAGTTATGCATGAGGAAGATACTCCTTATTTTTTAAACAAACTGCCGTAAATTTAGATATTGATATTTTTCAAATCAAATCGGTTTTCGGACTAGCACCGAAGAACTGGCTACTGGGTTGGTGAATACTTTCGAGAACTAACAGTCTACAAGCAGCGGCATCGACCTAGTAGCAATATATAATAAAATACCGACGTTACTGCTAATTTAGTTTCTGAATATGTGCATTTCGACAACTTATTTCTGGAGCTGAATGTTAACCATAAAAAGGGCCAAAGATTATTAAGAAAAAATGTGTTGCCGGTACGACTCTTGGTTATTTCTATCCTGGTTATGGACTAAACAAATCGCAGTCGATACATTGTTCTAGAGCATGTGCGAAGATCAGGGTTTTTATTCATTCACTCAGTTATAAGTATTAAAAACACACTGTCAAAAACTAAACTGAACTAAAAAAAACAAAAACAAAACAAAAACAAAACAAAACAAAAAAAAAAAAAAAAAAAAAAAAAAAGAAGTAATTTCTCAGAATTTTTATCGGATTGTTTACATTTGATACATGTCGGTAGTTTTTTTTGTTTTTTATAGTACTGGATTTCAGAATTTGGACTTCTTTCTGTCGACAAATATAAGGCTAAGGATGCCCGATCATAGGGAAAGCTCTATAGTATTCATGTTAACGGACTTGGAGTTCGTGTTTTATTCAGTTACTTGTAATTTGTTTTGTTGCACCAATTTTGCTATGTTCATGGGCTGATTTTCATCCCTCTTCTCGGTATGCTGTAATTGGTGATTACTATCATGACTATGTGATGTTTCGAAGGTTTTGCGCATTGCCAAGTTCAAGTTATTTAAAAGACAATACATGAGATTAATCCTGGGCAGTGATCGTTAGGCAAAGTAAGAGCAGAATTTTGTTAGTACATGTATAATGCAATTATACATTTTTTCATGCCAAATGTACCCTTTTCACCTGTCCTCATCAGTTTGAAACATTGTTTTAACACATCACATGGCAACAATGGTGTTCTATCTTTTATCCTGTGATTATTGAAGACACTATTCTACTCAAATTTTCCCAAAATGTAATGAAACTATAATACTTTTGAAAATTTTAACAAAATGATATATATTTATATTTCGAAATTTTCAAGTATAAGCCCTTCATTTCAATACTACATCAGTTTTGTATTTCAAGACATGCCAGACTCAATGCAAACAATGTTTCTCTTCATTGACAAGAAAAACACTTAGTATTAAGTCTTTTAAGGAAGACACGTGTCGCCTGCGTAATAATGCAAATCAAATTCTAAGTATCATCAAACAGGATGTGGGCATTCCAGAGATCCAAAACTCGTTACAGAGTATATATATACTGTTTTTAAACTGTTTCTTCACCTCTTGGCAGAAACAGTTTAAAAACGGGAAAGAATTTACGGTAAATACAGATATGAATTGTAAATCCGAAAATTTAATATATTGTGTTACATGTACAAATTGCCGTGAAAACTATATTGACCAGACCGGAAATAGTATTTGAGAAAGAGTGCGTGTGCACAAACAACAGATTCGGCAACCCCAATATAGAAAAATGACCCATGACCAAGAAAGACATGGATGTAGCGTTGCTCGACAATTAGCAAAGAATTCCGCTTAAACCGGTGCTAGGGGCCGTCTTGAACTTACTATGTGGTATGAGCAAATCTCATTGTTGAAGGCCTCATGGTGACTTCAAGATGAAGAACAACAATAAAAGCGTTGTTCCTTTGCTTGTTTTTTACCATGTATTTGTGGAGACTTTGTCTCATGTGCATTTACTCCATATCCTTTTATTCACCTCTTAGCGAACATTTAGAAATATGTGCTAATGGAAAATTTAAAATATTCCCGTTTTTCAAGTGTCCCGGCAAACCAGAAGAATACTGAAAACAGTTGGAAAATAAATTCATAAAAGTATTTAGTGCAAGATTAAATTCTATTTAGAACATTTTCGGAAACAATGACGTTGCATCACAGATTCCCCATAGCCACGTCGCCTAACGACGTTGTTAATCTTGAAAAGTCCCGTGAAGGATGAAAACGTTAGACTAATATTTGATGTACTAAAATTATTTTGTCATTACAATTTTTATCTATACAGGTCCTCATACAGATACCGATACTCTATGCCAAATTTCAGAAGGCTGTGATATGAGGTTCTTGAGAAAAATGTGACTGAAATTTTCAAGAAGTAAAAAAATATTCTAATATTCCATCAAACATGAAGTGGGAATTCGAGAGATATCTCATGTGTACACTTTGTTCAATTACTATTATCTATTTTTTTTAAATTCCAAAACCGAAGGATTAACTCCCTCCATCGTTGTTCTGTCCTTTGTTATATTTGATATTACTGATTATTCGGATTTCGTTTGGTTTTATGCACTTTAAACATTTTTTGAATATGGATTTCTTTAGTTTGGGTTCTAGTGCTGCTTAGGAGGAATTAATTTCCGAAATGGTCGTACAGCTCATTAAATTATTGCAGTTGGAGTTAACATATGTGTTATGGTCTCATGTTCATTTACTCCATATCCTTTCATAAAATATCAAATACTCTCCCTAAACTGTGAAGGTCCTCATACTGATAATCGGTGCTAAATACCAGAAGCCGGGGATATAGATGTATTGTTCCTGAAAACAATGTGACAGAAATTTTCAAGTAGTTCTGTCAACCAGTAAGTACATAATTATAGGCTTTCGAGAGATCTAAAACTCTCTCACCCCATACTGATACTCCATGCAAAAATAACAGAGGGCTGGGAAAAGTGGTTGCAGAGAAAATGTGACAGTAAAAAATATTCCAACTTACGTCAAATAGAAAATGGGCAATTGATAGATCCACAACTCTCTTACAGGTATTGGTTCCCATACGGATACTTCATGCCAAATTGTAGAGGGATATGTGGTTCCTGGGAAAATTCGACAGACATTTTTGTTACGCCGACGACGAAGTCGACGCAAGACGACAGATACTGATCCCTATATGTCGCCACTGCGTGAATGCAGGCAACAAAAACAATTTGCCGTGTGGTAGATTTGTTGATCAATGTCAGTAAACAAGCGAATTTTAAGAGTTGGTGAACTGCACTAATTTACATTGCAAAGTTGAATTCTAGCACTCTTTGATCACTGTTTCCGATATAAGCACAGTGATAAATACAATCATTCATTTCCTCAATTGTAATAAAAATTGTTAAAGTCCAGTATACTTGGACTTCGACTGTTACACACGCTTTTTAACGGTTTACACGCATAGATTTTGTCACACGGCGTGTACACGCTTTTCAGAACTTCACACGCCATTACACGCTTTTTCATTGTTTACGTTTTTGGCAATTAGCGATATCGCGTATTTCGTGATTCTCTGGACTTTTCCACACTCGTTATTTACGTTTTTGGTTATTAGCGCTATCGATTCCCTCGATTCTCCGGACTTTTCATGACCGTACAGTAAATTGCAAAACTTCGATTCGCACAAACAACTGATTTTAAATGGTTTCAATAAATTTCTTGTCTAGTAACGACGACTAAACCCACGAGTGCAAAAAAGAAAACGATATTTTTATACCAGATCAGTGATACCAAAACAAAATTTGTGAGTCCGAGTTTGATGAATTAATTTTCAAAGTCAAAGAAAGTGATCGGGGAGTAGGGGGCTACTGTATGCAGTTTACACATTTATATTGTTGGATCATTTACAGAACGTGATCTTGTCTGATATACAAAAGCTCGGGCTCTATTGAAACTCCTAATCTGTCAAAATGGGTTCATGCACATTTCCTCCTTGCCGGCCATGGGATCACCAAGCTTAGGACAAGGCTGAGAAAATCTTTGCTAACTTTTAGCCTTATGGTCCTGTAAATTCAACAAGGCTTGTAATTGCTTTGAATATGTACCTAGTCAGGTTGTTCTAAAATCAGCAAAACAGGCAAATGCTGAATACAATGGGAGTTAATATTAGTAAATTGGTTTTTACATATTGTATTTAAATTTTGTACAATCATCCGAAAGTATGTTACGCGTTTTCACACGCTTTTTGGTATACCATGTCATGTCATGACATGATTTTTCATTGTCAGAGGTTGGCAACTATGCTTGGACAGTATCATTTGAATTGTACATGAAATAAGGATATTTCCATTGAATAAGTATGAATTCTACCTGTATATATTTGATGAATTTGATCTTAAAGCAATCAATTCGAAAAGATATTGGTAAATCTTTTGTGTTAAGGACACAGATGTGTTCTTAAAATGTAAATGTAGTTATTTAGTTCGTAGAAATTAGCACAGGTAATATGTCCTCTTACAAAAAAAAATATCAAATGATATTATAGTACATTTTTGCCTTGACAGCGTCGTATTGAGACTAGCAAAAACGTAAATTACACTTTCACACGATATGTCTCATAAATCAAATTAATTTATCTAAAAAAAAACCTTGCTGAGCATGGTGTGATGTTAGGGTTGGTACAGCGTGTGGGAATTCGACTGCTGGATTGTCCTTCGGTAAAATGTTTTTCCGTCGCTGTACTGGCGTGACGGTTGTTTTTTTCATAGATAAATAAATTTCCATAACAAATTTACCCGCCTAGCAAATTGAGATAATACAATTGAAGGGGTGGTTTTTATTATCTGATTGGAATGTTTATTTCATCTTCTTTATCAATTCTGAAGAGTATTTAGAGCAATATAGGCACTTATCATTTCAATTATTCTATTTAACATGGAAATTGCAACAACCTTTTCCTTCTTTCCATTTGACACGCAACAGTTCCTATTTTAAGCGGCGTGAGATTTAGTGCAAGACAAAACAAATTACAAATTACCGTTCACGACAAATATAATTGTATTTTGCACATCAAGATCTAGATGGTCTGAAAAAAATTCTTAATTGTGATTATAAGTGAATTTGGTCTTAATATTTATTAATTTTATCATCTGGTGTAAATGCGGAAAAAAGTCTATAAAATGTACACTATTTATTTTATGACGTTATGACGCTTCAAACAAAAAAGGGTATCGAAATCTTTGGGTAAAAAGACGAAAGTGTTCAATATTTCTGTATGGGTTAAGGGAATACCCTAAGAAATAAAACCAAACACCAGTGAAAGTGCAAGGCAAGGAAACCTTAGAGAAGAAATCTTACCATCTTGTTTCTTAGGTTCCCCTTGTCTCCTCCTGTGATGTAAGATTTTAAATATAAGAAAAAACCATGGATCTATAGTGTTTTCACTTATAATAATTGAGTCCGATTAAACAGCATATTGATGTGAAGGGTCATATTATAAAGAGAACATCAATTGGAAATTATATAATATACAAATTGAAAGAATAATATACAGACAAACGTCCACCAAAGCAAAGCAAAAGTGAGGTCTCCAAAACTCTATGAACCTGTCATAGTTACTTCTTTTTGCCCACTTGATGACTGCTTTCTGATGCTTTGCCAAGTGGTTAAATAATACTTACCAAAATTTAAATATAGCAGATTATTAAGGATAGGAAATTAATGATAAGGACTGCTATTTAGTCCTAAGATATTGTCACGGGTTTGGGTAGCGAGGACATGACACAATAGGGTATACCGGTATACGTTACAGATCAGACAGACAGACACCAAGTGATGTAAGAGACACCCTTTTTGCAATAAAAATATACGGGAATTGCAAATCTATAACAACATGTTTATTATCTAAATTACGAAATTAAAACATGACAAACATATCTATTGGGCAATGGCTTCCGTAATCTTGGATGTTCAAGACTGACTTATATCTTCATTATGAGTAAAACAACCCTCAAAACGTTCAGTTTTCAAAGGGGACAAGACAATATGTCAATTAATATAGTGAATAATTCACACAAAACATTCAGTTTCGTAAAGGCAAGATCGTATGTCTTACGATATAGCTGAAAATATCGTGAATACTTCTGTACAAAACACTATGTTTTGTTACTATATATCTCCACGGATATACGATATAGCACAAAATATCACAAAATGTCAAATAAAATACATACAAGCATAAATAACTATGTTCAGTAACTTTTGTTAGCTTTTGGCTTTGGTAAGCACACTTTTTACATTTACTCCACTTCATGACAACAGTGCATGATAAATGCGTAAGGAAATTCACTCCATAAAAATGTACCTAACTACACCAGTTGCTTATCAAAATAAAAATTAATAAAATATAAAGTTTCCTGTACTTTTCGACTTTTGGCGCTTTCCACAGCAGAGAATCTCCTCCGAAGCCTCTAAGCAACCTTCTCAAACGACTTTTGAATCACCAAAGCGCCGAAATTCATGTTTGACCGCTTTTTATACTACTGCGGCCGTAGCTATAATAATTGTGAAAATTTCACAATTGTAAAGGGCAACTGCCTCAGCAGCGCGAAAATGAAGGGTTTCAAATAATAATTAATAGCATCCTTTAATTACATTAGGACAATAAAGCATTGTTCTAATCCAAAACCATATGACAATAGACAAGTATATTTCATACAACTTTATGAATTTAACTTTGACAAGACGCCCATTTGTGAAAGTTTTAACGACTCTCCGTTTCCCTCTTGTGAACCTCAAACTTTCGGAACTACTTCCAAATGGCTTATGTTGTGAATGGAATGTAAACATGAAAGTGCCGTTATTGCTTTACTTCGATGTCAAAAACCAAGAATAATATGAAGTTTTCCCATAATTTGAGAGTGTAGGTTTTGAGTAACCAGTGTTTGAACTTGACTTATGTCCCAAAAATTTCGTGACAACTCCTAGATTCACTAGAAATTCAGATCGAAGCGAGACATCACTTGCCCCGTTTCGGCCACCCATGTGTACATACGTACGACCATGCCATGATATAACTGAAATATTTGAGTTCAAAAACTTTGTTTCCAGTATTTAGTAGATTATAAAATGAACTTTTAAAACAACAAAGACATAAATTGCTAATCTATGCACAGTTGCATAGTAAAAATTGTAAACATAACAGGCTAAGCTATCTGCTTAAGCCCTGGACCCTTACATTTCCCTCTGCTCAATTGTGAGGTCCTCCGAACAGTTTCCGACTTCCAGGAAAAGATTGTCTCAGGATATTAACCTTTCAAATTTCTTAAACTATGATAATAAAATAAACACATTATCAAGTTTTGTGATCTATTATTACAGAAAAGAAAACAGCACTACGTCAAATCACTGACTGCCTGAGTTGTTTTGCCAAATCACTGACAAATAACATCTTAATATAGATGGTATCTTCTTGAACTCTTTTGATAGTCACCCTTTTTCAACTTCTTCCTATCTTTTTAGTCCCTTTAATTCGTAAGTTAAGCTATTGAAGGCTTTTGTCTGTTCATCTATAGCCTGTGTCATCTTCCTTGTGTTTTCCTCGCCCAATTTGAATGCATTGTTTCGAAAAGTTGATGCCACTTCTAAGTTATTGTTCATCTCATTCACAAAGAGTTTGATGTCCTTGTTTACGGTGCTTGAGTTCTGAACTTCCTCCTCCTCAGAAGAGCTTTCGGATGAGGAGTCGTACGCGGCTTTTGTATTTTCAGTAACTCTATCAACTTCAGTGTCAAATTGTGTCATTTCTTCTGTCTCTTCCTGTGAAGGCAAAACTATTTGCATTCGAGATAATAATCCCTCAGCTTTTGGCACATTATTCTCTTCATTCTCTTTATTTTCGGATTCATCATATTTTTTCCTGCCCATATCCTTACTTCTCTGTTCATACAACATTTTTGAATCTGTCTTGTCGTGAATCCTTATCTCATCTGTAATGATTGTCACATCATTTCCATATCCAAAGAAAACTTTTGGATTTATTCAATTCCTTGTGCTTTCTGAGACTCTTGTATTCTCTTGTGTGGTGGATAAGTTTCTGAGACTCTTGTATTCTCTTGTGTGGTGGATAAGTTCTTCCGTTGTGTCACACCTGTAATCATAAAGTCTGCAAAATGAAGGGCACTGATCCTGACTCAGATGTTTCCTTCTATAGTGATTCAACACATACTTGTAAGCATTTATAACTGGTCTTTTGGTTGTACTACACCTAATGCATTCATACTCTTTGCCTCTTGAACTTCTCTTTACATTAAGAATGTTAGATGCAATACTGAAAAGATAAAAATTTTCATATTTAGTCATTATTCAAAACTTAATTTTCAGTTTTCACAAATAGCAGTATATTGAAACAAATATAATCATGTGATTACTTTTATCACTTTCCAACACTGGATTTACAAGTATCTATATTGACCACGGGCATTTTGTTCATCCATCTAGTCGCAACAGTATACCAAACCATTTTTGCTTATATACAAAATCTGGGCATGTTTGATCCATGACTCATATACATCACAAAAATACTGATTCAAAATTCATATACACATTATAGTGTCTAGTGTCATTTCAATTTACTCCAAATTTTCATGTCATTGAGTACAATATACTCCAATTCACTATTGCATATATATTATTTCAGTACATATCAAGAAAATGGGAATTAACATCCAAGTTTCAATGCACCATTTTATCATTTTCAGTAGACAAATTGAAATTACCGGTATACATCCATTTTCTGCAAAACACAAATGCAATAAAGAATTCACCCATTGCTTCGATATACTACATACTTCTGTATGTATAATACAGTATCAACTTTTATGCATATTCACATGCTATTTTTTGTAAAATCAGGTATTTGTTCAATAATTATTGTCTAAATTTATGTAAATTCTAAAACCGAAGGATTAACTCCCACTATCGTAGTTTTGTCCTTAGCTATATCTAATACTACTGATTATTCGGGTTTCGTTTGGTTTTTATGCATTTCAACATTTTTTGAAATTATGGATTTCCTTTGTTTGGGTTCTAGTGCTGCTGATGAGGAATAAATTTCCGAAATGGCCATACAGCTCATTAGAATTATTGCAGTTGGAGTTAACATATGTGTTATGGTCTCATGTTCATTTACTCCATATCCTTTCGTAAAATATTTAATTCAGGAGTTTTTCTTTTATTGCAGTGTGGAGTTGGTAATACAATTCCCCGTGGTAGAGATGTATGCTCTTTATTTTTCTTAGATATGGTGTACTTGTACATTAGATAATATCTTATGTGTACACTTTGTTCAATTACTATTAACAAAATTTATGTAAATTCTAAAACAGAAGGATTAACTTCCACCATCGTAGTTTTGTCCTTAGCTATATTTGATATATTTTTTTTTTTTTATAATGCTTTATTGGCAAAAACACATTATTTAAGTATAGCATATAAACATAAAGACACATATAAACAGTATGAGTTAGTTGTAAACAAACAAATATCAAAGGGCATCAATAACATAATTATCTTAATTGTAGATGTAAATATAAAATATCTGAATAAATAAAAATATCATTTAATGAAAATTGTTTCTGAAATGCTTCTTTTGACAATTCAAAAAAGATAAAAATGATAATGGTGATTATAATTAATGTGAGCTCTAAAAAAATATATAAGTAAATAAATCCAT
>MJUU01061191.1:31671-45865 GCA_002080025.1 Modiolus philippinarum
CCGAGAGCCGATTCTATTTGGAACCTTACAATATCTAAATTTTTGTAAATTTTGTTGAAAACTAAGGAGTATCTCCCTCATGCAAAGCTCTGTCCTTAGCTGATTTTGGCTTTACATTTAGATCATATTGGTTATTTCTTCTCTTTCAGTTATTGAATATCTTTGAGTTCACGGTCTTCCAAACGTTTAGATTTTATCTGCACTGAAGAGACATAAGTTGTCGAAATGCGCATATGCAGAATTTATATTCACAGTAACTTCGGTATTTAGTCATTTGTCGCCTAAAATCACTATAATCACATAGTATTTACTAATATATTACTTTTTATTTTCAGATTCACCATAGAAAGTCAGTCTTGAACTTGGGAAACATCTTATCTTAAAGAGATAAAAGTGAAAATTCATCATCAGTGAATATCAAGATCAAGTTTTAATCAACAATTTAATGAAATAAAATCAAATAAGAACAATATAATTATGTCGTTAAAATTTCTTCTTAACTGGTATCAACCATTTAGGTGGATTAACTCCCTTGTAAGGTTTCAACTTGTCACGAAGGAGAAGTTTTTGGCCTCCTTTATTATCCAATTGAATAACAAAATTTAAATCAGTTACTTTCTCTTTCACGAAATATGGTCTATTATAGGAAGGTTCCAACTTCGGAGCAATTCCTTTTACTCTACTTTCAGTAAGCAGCCAAAGAAAATCTCCAGGTTTATATTTAAAAACTGATATCTTTGTATCATAAATTTCTTTGCTTTTAGTCGAAGCTTCTAAATGACTTCTTGCAACATCATGTGCCTTTTGCATTGAAGATTTCAACAAATCAACATATTGAGCATAAGAAGTAACTTGCTGATCACAGCTTGTAGTACTACTATATGCTAATTCTGCTGGTATTCTAACTTCCCGTCCTAACATCAGTAGGTTGGGAGTCATCCCAGTTGACGCATGTATAGATGATCTATGGGCGGATGCTAAGCATCCAAGATTTAAATCCCAGTTTTCCTGTTCACCTCTTAAATAGGCTTTAATCATTCTGATTAGTGTTTCATTAAACCTTTCAATAATTGCATTTCCTTTCGGGTTTTTCGGACTGGTACGAGTCTTCTTAATCTCAGCATTGTACAAAGTTCTTAAAGACATTGTTTTCGAAATTTCTTCCCTGATCACTATGTATTGATAATGGACATCCATATCTTGAAATAACTTCATTTAAAATTGCATTCGAACAAGTTTCAGCAGTTTGATCTGGGATTGGTAGTATCTCTACCCATTTACTAAAATGGTCTGAAACTACTAAAATGTATCTGTTGTTTCTCGGTGTTCTTGGTAAGTGACCTAAAATGTCAAACAATCCATAGGCGTACCACTCTTAGGTGAACATCAAGGGGCTTTCGGTTTCTTTGGTAAATCTTAATTTGATTCACATATGTCAAGACATAGTTATTCACATCTTGTTTCAGATGATACCAATGTGTTTCTGAAGTAATTTCTGTTTTGTACGTTTTCTGCCAAGATGGCCAGATAAAACCACATTATGTGCTTGAAGTAAAATTTCTTGTCCTAGTTCCTTAGGAACAAAGACATTGGTTATAATTCCCAATTCCATCACTTTTAAGGAACTTTTGGTGATAACATAATCAATTAATGAAAGTGACTCCCACAAAATCCAGTAATGTCTACATTCTGGACTACAAATTACCATTTCTTCTTTTGTTGGTTTTATACCAGCTTTAAGGGCAAGGTATATAATTTTCATATCGGGATTATTTTCTTGAGCTTTTGCTAGCTTCTTATTACTCGGATTATTAGTCTTCAAATTTTCACTTTTCACTACTCGGTGTGGTCTGATTTCATGTCTTCACATTTCTTGCTGGATTATTCCCCCTCATCACACAACTTGTTTCTTCTTCCAAATTGACATCAGTCATTGTTTTAAGCACTGAAAATTGCATATCTTCAGTTCTTTTCTTACATTTGTTACAGGGACCACACTTCAGTGATTCCAGTACATTTTGATCTGTACAACTGCAGTCATGTGGGGTTTCACCTCGGCTCAATGCATCTGCATGGCCCATTTTCTTACCAGGTCTATACTCTATTACAGAGTTATAGCCTGAAAGGACTTTAAGGGATTACGATACAGTACCAAGGGCAGATAATAACGTCGCCGCATGTGGCATGTTGTTTTCGCGACGTCACGATAGACTTACGAAATAGAGCACGACGTCATAAATACCAGACTACGCGAATTGATTGCGAATTTCGGATAGAAACATGTACAATAAATCTATGATAAAATCGACGTGGATGTGAATTGCTCATAACGCAATTGGGGAAGTGGTAGCTCCAGATCCGACATACTTGTTAAATTGAAACCTGATAGCAAAGACTTACTACCGGCATCGTTTGCAATATAATCCATTTTTCCCAACAACAATTTGATTTCGTTAAAAAAAGATTTACACTTGTTACAAGTAAACAACCGCACAGTAGAAATTTATCAAGTTTGCTGTAATTATTATTTAACATCACTACTGGAATACAAGTCCATAAAAATACTAAGAAATTTCAAGAGTCATTAAAATCTCGTGACTTTTCCAGTGACTTATTTTTTTTACTTTCCCGTGGAATTTCTATGACCTATACGTACATTTATCTCCCGTGAAAATGTCGTTAATTAGTTTCTGCAAAATTGTTCTTGTTTATTTATGGAAAAAGTCAAAAGTCATGGCATGTCACAGAATATGAGTAACATATAAAATACATGAATTCATCATAAAAAATAAACAAACAAACAAACAAACAAACAAAAAATTGAGGCAACTTCACAAAGACAAAACAAATCAACAACTGAATGTAGAAATGAACAAGAACACCACAAAATTAAAAAATTGAGATCTTGCGTAATTTTTTGCACATGGGCTTACAAATATCGAAGTTGTTAGTTCGAATCTAGCATATGAGACAGCTTAAAAATAATCCGTGAAAATTATGTGACTTTTCTATATTTCAGCTGGTAAAAATGAAAGGGTTGCCGCGAGGGAGTCGGGTGGCGCATTATCATGACCATTTTGAGGGCAGTTTCACGGCATTTTACGATTTGAATTTTCACGGGGTGCTGTGAAAATTTAATTAAAACTCCGTGAAAATGGTTATTTCATATCACAATATATTTACAATGCAAATTTTGTACGTAATATTATTATACAATATATTATCAATAAGTTCATGTAAATAGGCAAGAGTATGGTATTGGAGATGCACTATACTCACACTACACATGCATGATAATTATCCTATGAAACGCATTTAACTTTAAATGAAAGTCGGTATAATCTTTTTTTGGGACAACGGGAAAGGTGATTTATTTCACCGAGAATTCGGGAAAAACACTTATCAGGAACGGAATTCGGTCAATTTCATTTTTTTGGGATGTGTTTGACTGATCTTTGAGAATGTCTTTAGACGGAAGTAATCATTAATCACAGGATAAATTCTCTGTTGTGTTTGATGTCTTTATTTCCTCTTTAACTGTTTAATGGTATTCAACTCTGTTCCATTTTTCGCAACCCTTACATGCGAGAAAACACAGATTGACGACGTTCAAGTTTCCGAGCGAAATATTTATAACGTCATTTGGCGCCAAAACCGGCAATGTTCATTTGTAGCGAAAAAAAATGACAGTTTTCTCTCTGTAGCTTCAAAATAAGCACATGGACCCCCATTTTTAAAAGCGAATTTCGAAAGAGTGATGTTTCACGGAGATCTCTGCGAATTTTGAAGAAAAAAATCAGTTCACAATTTTTTTCTATGTGAAATTTTACCTACTAGAAACGGACGTTTATTCAATAAATATTTACATAAATGTCAATTTCGAACCACAAATAATGAAATTTTGTATTAAATTTTTTTTAACTTCTACAGAATTATCTCACGAAACTGTAGCAAAAAACCCGAAGCAATTAGCTTAATTAGTTTTAGAGTTATTACATTTTAAAAATTACTGTAAAAATCCATTTTTTACGTAACATTTTGGAATATGGGCGATTTTGAATCGCAATTATCTCGAAAAAGAAATCATGAAGGTATACTTTTTTTTGCAGATTTGGAAAGAGCATGTTCAAATTGACTTTATTTCAAAATTTCACGAAAAAATCAGTTCAGGATCTTTACTGTATCGTATCCCCTTAATCCATCTGGCTATTCTGCCTTGTGGTTCTTTTAACTTTAATGACCAAACAAGAGCTTGGTGGTCTGTCCGTATCTTAAATTTTTGTCCAAGTAGATATTGTCGGAAATATTCAACAAAATACCTTACTGCAAGGAGTTCCTTTTGCGTAATGCAATAATTCGATTCAGCTCTATTCATCAAGCGACTTGCATATACAATGACACGTTCTCTCTCTCATTCTGCATTTGTAATAACACACCCCCTATACCATAATTAGATGTATCAACATCTAAAATAAACTCATCCCTATTATTAGGGTGACCCATAACATCTGCACTAACACGTGCTTGCTTCAAAGTCTGAAATGCAGTTTCACATTTCTCTGTCCATTCAAATTTCTTTCCATTTCTTGTGAGGTCAGTCAAAGGTTTAGCAATATCTGCATATCCTTTTACAAATCTTCGAAAATAGGATCCCATTCCTAATTTATTTTTTACTTGTCTTACATTGCTTGGCATCTGCCATTGCAATTTTTTAGATATATATTTTGTAAACAAGGTTTCACTCCATCTTTGGAGACAGTAAATCCAAGAAAAGTAATGGACTCTTGAAAAAGGTCACATTTTTCTGGCCTTAACTTTAAATATGCATCTGAAATTCTCCTCAGAACTGCTTTGACTTTTCAAAAACAACAATATCATCAATGTAAATAATAGCAGTGGTCTATTGTAGACCTTGGAGAATTAACTCCATAGTTCTCTGAAATGTAGAAGAACTACCAACTAGTCCGAATGGCATAGTTGTAAATTCATACTGTCCTACTTTGTACAAAAAGCTGTTTTGGGAATATCTTCAGATTTAACTGGGATCTGTAGATATCCAATAGTCAAATCAAACGAACTAAAGTACTTTGAGCCAGAAACGGCCATCAATACAATCATTTATTCTGGGAAGTGAGAATGCAGGTGTATTTCTTGTAACTGCATTTACTTTTCTATAGTCAGCACAGGGTCTAAGTTTTCCGTCTTTCTTCTTCACCAGTACAATTGGACTCGCCCAAGGTGAAACTGATTTTCTAATAACCCTTTTGCTTCAAGGTTTTTGATAGCCTCCCTCACTGCTGTGGATAACGCCAAAGGTACTCTTCTAGGTGGTTGCTTGATAGGAAGGGCATCACCTGTGTCTATTTCATGTTTCGTTATATTTGTCCGCCTTAAATCATTTTCATCAATTGAGAATTTGTCTTTATACTTCAAGAAGCATTTAGTAATTTCATCCTTCTCAGAAACTGGTTTAATTATTTAATGTAGATCTATTTTCAAAGTTCTTTGCTATATTTTCTATACTTTCATCTGATTTTAAAATCTTGTCTTTTTCTAGACCTAGTGCAGACTGATTCACAGTTTGCTTATTCTGCAACAGAATTTTTCTGATTGCATGGTTTTCAGTACCAATTTCATGGTTTTCTTCAGACGTGATTAATTTCACTTCACCAGTTCTCTCAATAGCTTGTGCAATAATTGCATCTTGATTTACACAAGTTTCAGTTGGAAATGGGTTCAGAACCCTTAACTGATTAGTAACCATGTTCTCAGTGTCTACAAGAGTTGTAGCCATTTGCAAGGAATAGTTTTCTGAAAAATTAACTGTTGGTACCACTATATACTCAGTACTCAAATTATCATCATTTTCAGTTCTCTGAATGTATACATCAATTACAGCTTCACCGTAACCAGGAATTATGAAATGGTCAGCAGATGTCACTCTTCAGACTCTGTTCATACCAACCTGAATAACAGGTATTTCAACCCCCTTAATACGAATAGACCTTGACTCAATAATACATCAGAAGGCCCTTTTATGTCATTTTGTAAAATGTCCATGCCTAGGAGGCAGTCATCCTGTATATCTGCAATTACTAACTCTTTACTCATTTTTAAATTACCAAGCTGAATAGAAACCTCAGCCTTCCCCGACTCTTTTAATGGAGCAACAGTTGCTGCTGTTAAACTCCATGATTTTTCAAGTACTGGTTTTTCATGATTTCGCAAAGTATTAAAGAATTTCGATGACAATACTGTCCTTGTAGCTCCAGAATCAATTGTAAACAGGGCTGGTTTATTTTGTACTCTTCCCTTGATGTACGCACCATTTGATAATGGTATTTCTCTAAGCTTGTTTTCTTCACACTTTTCTCCTTTAATTTCTGGCCATTTTCTTATAGGGCACCCTGTTGGCCACCTGAGGTTGCCCTGGGTAGTTTAAATTACCAGGAGTACTGTTTTGCCTACCAGACCTCCTTTTGGTACTGGAAAGGTAAATATAACTTTGATTAAGGTTTTGGTTAAAGTTTCTTGGAGCTGTACAAGTTTTAATGGTATACCCAGGTTTATTACAGTTAAAACAAACAAATTTGCTCTAGTCTTGTTCAGGCTTTTTGTTCTCTTTGGACTGTTCTAAAGCAGCTATTCCCTCTTGCAATTGTTGTATTTAAGTTTTTGTTTCCTCATCACAGGAATTGGCAACATTTGCCTTATCAGTCACTTTAGTTTTCTTTTTATCTTCTGCTCCAGGTGAGCAAATACTCTTGCACACATGCTTTTGCTTCTGTGAAGTTTTCATCTGACAAGCTGCGTCTTCACTTTCTTTATACTCTTCTCACTCTGTATCTGCCTTATATTCATCATTATAAGGGCTAGCTCTCCTTACAAATTTCTTCATTCTCCTTTCATTATGAGGCTCTTTATATTTGCTTGTACATGTATGTCTCTCGCTCATGCACTAAACAACAGCATAAACAGCTTCATCTATATCTGCAGGTCTTTTCATATACTGTGGAAGTACTTTTATTCGTGGACATCAATTTTCGTGGTTTTGTAAAATATCACTGTTTCGTTGGCACTTGAATTCGTACTTTCGAATTCCGTGCGTTAAACACTATTGGGAAAAATGCATTTCATTGGGAACTTAATTTCGTGGTTTAAGCGAACCACGAAATCCACGAAAATTGGAACCCCACGAACAATAGTACTTTCACAGTAACTGACAAAGAATCTCACTTCTTCATCTAAAATTCCCCTCATGAACCTCTCAAGTAAATCATCTGCTCTTTGCTCTTTTTTCCTTTTAGGGTATGCTTTATGGTGTAGTCTCTTTAACTCAGCTGTATGCTCTTCAACTCTCTCACCTTGCTTCTGATTTCTGTGAGAAAAAGCTGTAATAAAAGATTTTTGATTTTCAATTATGCGGTATCTATAACCAAGTTCTTTGATTAGCTCTCTGTAATCACTTAATATACCCTTTTGGGAGTTGTGTAAATACAAATTCTCCCGCTTTTCCTTGGATTGTTGGCAGTAATTCATCTAACTTTTCTTCATATGTCCAATTTCTTCCTACTACTATTGCATCAAATCTGTTTATCCATACTTCCCAGTCATCTTTTTCTGTAAATGCAGGAATTTTCAAATTTGCACCAGAAACTGAAATTCTGTCTTGTCTTGTACCAGTTTGCATTCTCATTGGAATATAATCTTCTTGCTCATGTGGTTATTTTCTAAAACATCGTCTGTCTGTGCTAAACAGCGATGTGTAACGTAAATGTCTGTCATTTTCACGATTTCTCAATACTTAGTCCTCCTCTGGACCCTCTGCTCTTAGACTTCGCTGTCCGTCTATTTCTTCTATATTGCTTCTTTTATTGGTCATTTCTTCCCTTCTTGGTCCCATATTCCAGTCATTGCTATCTCCAGCAGCTGTAAATTCACGCGTAAACGGGCGTGCAAAAACGGAAATCGCTCCAAGTATTGCAGGTTCGGAACGCTCATTTTCTCGACTAACAATATCTTCACTGTGTCTACCACTTAGACCCTCAGAGGGCCCTTGGGTCTGTTCCCTAAAGTGACGTCAATATCGTCTCGCTCATCATCGTGCGAGTTTATCTCCGATAAGTCTTCAATTTCTTTTTCTAACTGTTTCCCCGCTTTAAGTTTAGCTGGCATTTTCAAGTAATTTAACAATTTAACAAAGTAATTTTTTCTCAAAATCTCTTGAGCAATTACAATAAAAGTATACAAAATGATATATAAAACTATATCTTTCTTTAAAGCTCTTTAATTCTTTTCCCAGTAGACGAAAGTTCGATCTCACGAAATAGCTCGTGTGGACAGTTATACCGCACCGCCGGCCACCACTTTTTGTGTCACAGGTTTGGGTAGCGTGGACATGACACAATAGGGTATACGGGTATACGTTACTGACCAGACAGACAGACACCAAGTGATGTAAGAGACATCCTTTTTGCAATAAAAATATAAGGGAATCGCAAATCTATGACAATATGTTCATTACTTAAATTACGAAATTAAAACATGACATAGGAATAAATATATCTGTTGGGCAATGACTTCCGTCATCTTGGATGTTCAAGACTGACTTATATCTTCACTATGAGCAAAACAACCCTCAAAACGTTCAGATTCAAAGGGGACAAGACAATATGTCAATTAATATAGTGAATGATTCACACATACATTCAGTTTTGCAAAGGCAAGATCGTATGTCTTACGATATAGCTGAAAATATCGTGAATAATTCTGTAACTATCTCCACGGATATACGATATAGCAGAAAATATCACACAATGTCAAATAAAATACATGCAACCATAAATAACTATGTTCAGTCTTTTAGCTTTGGTAAGCACACTTTTTACATTTACTCCACTTCATGACAACAGTGCATGATAAATGCGTAAGGACATTCACTCCATAAAAATGTAACTAAGTACACCAGTTGCTTATAAAAATAAAAATTAAATAAAATATAAAGTTTCCTGTACCTTCGGACCTTAAGTGCTTTCCACAGCAGAGAATCTCCTCTGAAGCCTCTAAGCAACCTTCTCAAATGACTTTTGAATCGCCAAAGCGCCGAAATTCATATCTGACCACTTTTTATACTTCTGCGGCCGTAGCTATAGTAATTGTGAAAATTTCACAATTGTCAAAGGCAACTGCCTCAGCAGCGCGAAAANGAAGGGTTTCAAATAATAATTAATAGCATCCTTTAATTACATTAGGACAATAAAGCATTGTTCTAATCCAAAACCATATGACAATAGACAAATATATTTCATACAACTTTTATGAGCTTGACTTTGACAAGACGCAAATTTGTAAAAGTTTTAACGACTCTCCGTTTCCTTCTTGTGAACCTCAGACTTTCGGAACTACTCCCGACTGGCTTATGTTGTGAATGTAATGTATAAACATGAAAGTGCCGGTATTGCTGAACTTCGATGTCAAAAACCAAGAATAATATGAAGTTTTCCCATAATTTGAGAGTGTAGGTTTTGAGTAACCAGTGTTTGACTTCACTTATGTCCCAAAAATATTGTGACAACTCCTAGATTCACTAGAAATTCAGATCGAAGCTAGACATTACTTGCCCCGTTTCGGCCAGCCATGTTTACATACGTACGACCATGCCATGATATATTTGAAATATTTGAGTTCATAAACTTTGTTTCCAGTATTCAGTAGATTATAAAATGAACTTTTAAAACAGCAGAGACATAAATTGCCGATCTATGCACAGTTGCATAGTAAAAATTGTAAACATAACAGGCTAAGTTGTCTGCTTAAGCCCTGGATCCTTACAATATATTAGAACTTAAAATTGAAGTAAAGATGGTCCAACTTCGTAGGACATAGAAAAATTACAATTTATGTTGTAATAGTAAAACATAGATAGGTATTGCAAGATAACATTGTTTAAAGCCATTTTACACTTATTTTGAATGCAAATACAAGGAGGAAACGTGAGGTGGTACGGAACCGAAAAGGAGAAAGATTTATTGTCAATATATGCCTTCAGCTTTATAAATCTTCATTGAAATGAGTATATATATATATATTAATATATAATTTTTATTTACCTATCTGTGAAATGCATCCATGCCAACAACATAAAGTGAAATAACCAATTCTATTCCAGACCTGAGTCAAAATATATGGATGTAGAGGTAGTTCAGCATTTAGCAATTGAATTCCGCTCAAACTGGTGCTAGTGGCCTTCTTGAACCTACTATGAGGTACTGTTGAAGGCCTCATTGCTACTTTCAGCTTAAGAACGATGAAAAAGCGTTGCTTAATCTTACCATGTGTTAATAGTGATTTTGTCCCATGCACCTTTGTTCCATGTCCCTTTTTTGCTTAAGTAACATAGAAATGGTGAACTGCAGCCCAAATATGATTTGTTTTAGTTGTTTGCTCCCTTTTGTTTGCAAAATGGTATACACATAGTGATCATGATATCGACAAAATGACGTCAACAAGAGCATGTCATCAATTTGAAAGTCTTCAAGACTATTTTTTTACGTCCCCAGGTGGTAGAACAGTAACATAGGGTGTGACCGCACATTTCTTGTTGTAAGGTATTGAGAGCGAATTTGTGTTTAACTCTTTTGGTAAGTTTATGAAACCTTACTGTCGGAATTGAACATTTCGTTTTGTCGTCTGTATATGGCGGGAATTGTTTGAAACGCAACCAAAAGAGGGGTTTCTTTGCATCATTCTTGAGTAATTACAATCCAAGGACCGATTAGTCGGAAGTTGTCTCAAAATGTCTAATAGGATCTTGCATAACATCGGATTTAAGATCGGGATATCTTTCGCAAGTGTAAGAAATTTTGTCTTTTTTCGAGTTGGGCGTATCGAAACGAGAGAAACATACGTAAAATTTCTTACACAAGTGTGAGATATACTGATCTATGATATTGATCGAATGCAAATTTCTATTTCTTCAGTAAAATACGACAAGAAACATCTACAAAATTTTACCGTGTGAGTAAGGTCGTTGCCATTTGATTGTACCTAAGCCTTATATTATGACGTCGGGTGTTTTATAACGTTAAGTCATGGTTACGATTGTTGTATCAAAAAAATGATTTCATGTTTATGTCCGTATATTTAGTTCTTTCATTTTCATTTTTCACAATTGACTCAGTCCTGTTGCTAATTGAATTTTACTGTTGTTACGATTGTTGTTTGGTTTATCACATTCAATTTGGATTTAGGGGGAAGGTTTGGGCCCAATAAAACTAGTTATCCCCGCCGCATCAGGTTTGCGCCTGTCCTAAGTCAGGAAATTAATTAAGCCTTCGTGTGTCTTGTCTGTTTTCTAGTGCTGCTGATGAGGAATAGATTTCCAAAATGGCCATACAGCTCATTAAAATTATTGGAGTTAACATATGTGTTATGGTTTCATGTTCATTTACTCCATATCCTTTCGTAAAATATTTCTAGTAAGTTTGCTTTATGTCTATAGGAGTCTAAGATGGTGTTTATTTCGCTGAACTTGATTACACTTTATTTAGGGGCCAACTCCGACTTGCCGTTGGGTGTGGGGTTTCCTTACCGTTCATTGAAGATTGAAGATCTTATGGTGGCTTTGAGTTGTTATTACTTCCCGTTGGGTCGTTGTCTCTTTGACATATTCCCCGATTCCCTTCTTTTTTCTATGCTATGGTTGGTCATCTACCATTGGAGACGAAGTCGCGTGCATCGATCTCATATGGGTCGTCTTGCATTGAAAATCGCCATTTACTGATATGTGCCGTTGTGTTACTGGAGAAAATTTCTATTTTAGTTTTGTTTTGTTTTGAAGTGGCAATAGTAAGAGTTCAATTTCAGGCTTATCATACATTTCTCATGGATGTAAGCAGATGTATCCATTTTCTTTGATTGCCTTTTTTAATCAGTTACTCTCTTTTTTTCAGTTTTATCGAATAAAAAAACAAACAAAAACAGACAAACAGAAAAAAAAGAAAAATACAAAAAAGAAAGAAAGAAAGAAAAAAAAATATCATCTGAATATTTGGAAGTGTACATTAATGCCGCATTCAAAGTTGTAAGTTCAAAGATTATTACAGAAATCCTGATACATTTGTATAAGTTGGTGATAAGTTAAAAGTAAATACAAGTAAACAAAATTGTGGAACCCGACATCAAAATTAGGGCAAAATTAGGAAATTCTAAAGGTGAGTTTGTAAACGTTAGATGTTAACTAAAAACGACACTATATGTGGCGCTGCTATTGTATATAATTACTCAGTACTGAGACTGTTCATAAAGACAATGATTTTTTTCCATGATCAGTATGAACTTGGTCATAGCATCAAAAATTGTATAACCTTGTCTCTTTGTGATTCAAAACAAATGACATCCCTGAATGTAAGACATATAGCGATCTGTATTGTAGCAAAAAACAATATATGAAAACCCAGAGCGACAAAGGTTTGTTTGTAGTTTTTATAGGACAATGGGCACAATCTACTTTTTAAAACATGTTTATTAGGAGTCTTAACTTTATCACAATGCCTTAAATCCTAAATCTATATCAAATTATTAGCGTAATAATTTAAAGAGATATTGAGTTTTCAATTGACCCATATTTTGTCAACATTAGCATAGCAGTCAACTATATATATATATAGGTTAATCTCGTGAAATATCTAGCATAGGCTCATATGACCAAGACTGTGTATTTTATGTTTTCCAACGTACAGTATAATGTGCAATGCAAATGAAGAAATAAGCCAATGTCCGTATTATAAATCGGGGTAATAACAAAATTTCCGAACAGAATTGTCAAGAGCCGAAGTCAATGAGGCTAAAAGACATACCAGGAAGAAACCACCAGGAAAAATGTCAACCGCAATGGACCTGACTTGGTACCTGCATTTAAAAAAAAATGGTGGATAAAACTGGTGTTATGGCGCATCAACCCCCACCCCTCTTTAACCATTGTTGTAGTGTCCGACGGCAACCTACAATGCAATTGCTATCATATGGCAGAATCAGGGGTAATTCACTAATTTGCATAGCCGCCATCTTGTAACTCTTGCTTGTCGGCCATGTTTAGTTGAAATGCATAGGGGAGATATTGAAATTTTGCAAAATTATCTAATAATACACATCAGAACATATTTGTACGCATCTTACAAGCTTCTACACATTGTTTAGGTCTATTCTATACATAAATACTTAACTGTAATAATGAAAATTTTCGGCCAATTAAGTTTGAAATTCAAAGCGGGATCATGACATTTTGACTGTAGAAGCCATTGTAAAACTGCAAAGATAAATATGTAGCAAATTTGTCCGCATATGACTGTGAAATATAACTCGCATAGATTCATAAACAGTTGTCCCTTTTAAACTTACTCAAGAAAATCAAATTGAAAATGTGTAATTCCAAGCTTTTCAGCGACGGGAAATCTTTCTACAGACTGGTTATAACCACAATGTTTAAAAATTCCCACAACAAAAACTTTTCATGACGGAAGATAACATTAATACTAAAGTAATGGCCGCGGTCTATCCTAATACTAAAAATACGACAACCAGCTTACCTAGAGCTGCCGATTGGCGTGATTGTCTTCTGGTCAGGATTTGTAACGTCTGTTGACTTTGTAAGCTGTACCGAAAGAGGCTGAATGGTGCAGAATCATGGGATATCCAAGGTCTATCTAAATACCATTACCACACTCCTCCCTGTCTTCTTTTTAGCCACACCCCTAGATGGTTATAGGGCCCTAGCTGGAAACGAAAGGGGACAAGCCCCTTATCATACAAGAGGTGGTGTAGGGGTCCCGGGCCCCATATCATAGGGCCCTAGAGTGACAGAATATACCCCAATTAAAATCCAATTGTTATAACGGTGGCCTGAGTGACTGTGGCAATATCTTCGTCATTTCTTTTCAACTTAGAACTTAAAAGTAACGTATATACATAACTGAATTTATTTTACGCATGTGAAATAAATTTCATTATTACAGCGAAGGAAGGTGTGTTGCTTTCCTGCAATTCTATTGGGCGTTCAATTATAACGCGATAAACAACAAATATCTTGTCGGCCGCTCACACTTTGTGCGGAAACTTTCGACAGCTTGTGTAAGTTAGATAATTGACTTCTTTGTAATATTTAATATATGTGAATATTTGATAAATTACAAATTTA
>MJUU01061191.1:50121-75954 GCA_002080025.1 Modiolus philippinarum
AAAAAAAAATATGTGTCTTTGACATTTTCAGGAAATTTACCAAAGTTGGAACCGGAACCAAAATTCCAAAAGCTTATTGCAAATCTATAGACTATATGCAACAATTCTGCATAAAGATTTGATCCCTAAATCCAAAAATGTAGGAGGAGTTTGCGTCACATGCCATATGTGTCTAATCCACATCTTTTGGTCTTTGTTAAAATTGACATCATGGGTCCTCTTGCTTGCACCAAGACCAATATCAAAAATCCGAAAGCTTATTGCGCATCTACAGACTATATGCAACAATTCTATTACAAAATTAAGTCCGTAAATCCATAAATGTAGGAGGAGTTTGTGTCACATGCCACATGTGTAAAAATTGACATCATGGGGCCTCTTGTTTGCACCAAGACCAATATCGAAAATCCGAAAGCTTATTGCGCATCTGCACACTATATGCAACAATTCTACAACAAAATTAAATCCCTAAATTCAAAAATGTAGGAGGAGTTTGAGTCACAAGAAAAGTGTGACGGACGGACGGACGGACAGACGGACGGACGGACGGACGGACGTACGGACAGACGGAGGGTATAACATTATCCCCGAATTCAACTTAAGTACTACATTGAGAAATGTCTTACACTTGGCGGTTGTGTCCTGAGCAATTCCAATTTTAATATTCATCTCTGTGAAATGGAAATCTGATTTGAATACAGATCGATCTATCTGTATAACAAGTACGTCTGCTAGTATGTTCGAAAGATAATAAAGTTCTGGTGGGGTATCAATGAGTAATTTTATATGGTCACAAAAACACATCTCAAGTTTATTGAAGAGTTAAAAATAAAGCTGTTATATATGAAAAGATAAAGTCTGTTCTTAAAAATTTATCAGCTGTATATAGTATAATACTTTTCTATTTGTGGTAGATTTTATTTAGCGTTTTTTCAGTTTTGTCCAATTTGGGGAATAACGCTAACGGGATACTTTAATTGGTTTTTCAAAAACCGACCAAAATGGTAAAGGTAAGACAATAATGGTATCAGAAGCAGATGTCAATTCCTTTGAGATGTGTTCATGAATATATGAGACGCAGACCAATAATAAAGATTCGTTTTTCTGTCAAAGTATTTGTACATTTAGACATTGATACAAACTCACAGAAATATGGTTTGAATATTGAACGCATCAGAGACTTAGAGGGTTGTTAGTGTATTGAACAAGTGCTTTATCAAATACTCAGAGATATGCATTTTCGAACTAATAATGTTCACCTTTTATAATCACTTGGTAATAATATCTCCATCTATGTCCTTTGTGCATAACATTCCTCCGTTCATCTGGATTTGTTTGCATGAATTTTGTCACGAATTTGTTCACGTATTGGCTCCCCCACCGTTGGCGGTGGACACTGAACGTTGATCTGTTCACTGTCCATTTGGCACAGGTCGCCTTATGCGCACAAATTACGTGTTTATTGTGGTTCTTGAATTTACAGTTTTCAGTGACAATTTGACAACTTAAACAAAATATAAGTTAAATGCGCCCCTGTTCTAAGGGTGCTCTCACCACTGATCGAAATTGGAATGGATGGATTCTTGTTTTATGACATTTAATGTCACCGCTGTTCACAGGGTGGCTTAATGAACTAATTTGCAGTTAATATCGCCGCTGTTCACAGGGTGGTGTTAAATTAATTTAACAGAACTTAATTGAATAATTGAATATTATTACCGTGACAAAATTCATGCCAATTAAATATATAAAATATTTCTGATTTTGTATTCCTTCACTAGTCTGTAATAACTGAATTTATTTTACGCATGTGAAATAAATTTCATTATTACAGCGAATGAAGGTGTGTTGCTTTCCTGCAATTCTATTGGGCGTTCAATTATAACGCGATAAACAACAAATATCTTGTCGGCCGTTCTCACTTTGTGCGGAAACTTTCGACAGCTTGTGTAAGTTAGATAATTGACTTCTTTGTAATATTTAATATATGTGAATATTTGATAAAATAATTACAAATTTACCCGCCCTCCACAACTCCCGTTTTTTAAATTTATATTTATGTATTCATATATTAAAATATTTGAAAGATACTGCTGCGTGTAGATTTATATTTGTAGGTATGTAGTATATTGCCACCTGTTGCAGTGTATGTACCAGTATTGGATCCGTAGGTGTTCTTAGATGAATTCTTCAACTCTTCGTATATGGGTACTACAGCTTATGGATAGTAAACGGAATAAGAAAGTGCGTCACGGTATTTCCTAGATAGGCACAGGTCGCCTTACGCGCACAAATTACGTGTATATTGTGGTTCTTGAATTTACAGTTTTCAGTGACAATTTGACAACTTAAACAAAATATAAGTTAAATGCGCCCCTGTTCTAAGGGTGCTCTCACCACTGATCGAAATTGGAATGGATGGATTCTTGTTCTATGACATTTAATGTCACCGCTGTTCACAGGGTGGCTTAATGAACTAATTTGCAGTTAATATCGCCGCTGTTCACAGGGTGGTGTTAAATTAATTTAATAGAACTTAATTGAATAATTGAATATTATTACCGTGACAAAATTCATGCCAATTAAATATATAAAATATTTCTGATTTTGTATTCCTTCACTAGTCTGTAATAACTCTTTTTTAACATATAAACACTTCCCCCGAACTTTCAAGTATATACATTCCTTCCCCCTTTTTTTCTTCTTCTCCCCATCAACCCCGATACTGGTCAGGGGCCCCGTATAGGGCCCGTGCATTGTTGGTTTTTGCTGCCAAAAGGAAAACCAGGGACTGGTTGGGTCTAAAGGGGAGGAGTCCCAAAGCAGCAGCCGCAATGTACCTTGGGTGGCTGAAAGGTGTCCCCGCTGGTCTAAAGTAGGGGACATCACTTTCCAAAAGGATCGGCAGCAGTGGTGAAGCCGAACCTCACATTTGGGAAATCCCGCATCGACATGTCTGCCTCGGCCCGCCCCCTTGGAAACAGTGGAGGTGAAGGGGCGTGGCTGAGGGAACCTGGTCTCGAAAAATCTCCCAGCAATCTCTATGCGCCCTGCAGTCATGGTAATCCCGGGGCGCCCCTCTGATGTGAAGGATAAGGGGCACCCCTGGTCTCAGCGCCGTCAGCTGCAGAACCTATTTTAAAGTGCACGTGGGGACTTGCCGGGACCGGCTTGGCTTCTCCTGGCCAATTTCCCCAATGGCCGGACGCCTGGTTGGCGAATCAGGGCTTCCATACGGCCGAAAACACAGTCTTCCATCTGTCTGGCCTTCTTGGGATGTATTCCAATGGCAACCACCCATGCTGCGTCTCTCCTATCCAAGCTCTCCACCCTAGGCCATGCGTCAGGGTCGCAGTAATTTACGACCCCGCCAACCAGTTCAACGGGATGAACTGGGGGTACAGTGTAAAGGACTGTAGGTCCGGCCTTCCTCGAAACCTGCCCATCCTCAATGACTGGTCCAGATGGAAGTGACCGTCAAATGCCTCCGGTGCCCCTTCTTTCTCCTCTGTTGGAATCCTTTTCTCTGGAGGAGATGCTGTTGGTGAGCCCCCTAACCTTGGGGCACATCCCGGCCTAGAGCTTCCTCTGTCGCGTCCAGAGGGAACATCCTCATGAACTCATCCGCCCTGCGCTGACCCAGATGTTCCATGATCAGCGCTTGGGCTCTCCAATCCAGCAAGGCCCATGGACAGGTAACAGGGCCTAACTGATTCCTTGGAGGCATATCACATCCTGCCTCCCCGCAGACCACCTCCACCCACCGTCGGTCAACCTCCACAGGACCGCCACTCGTTAGGCGGTCCACCAGCTGGACAAAAACAGCAACTTCGCCCCCTGTCACCATAAGGGCAAGTGTTCTGAGGGCTGCCAGTTATAAGGCCCCAGTCTGGATCCTGTGTCAACCTGGAATAGTCCTGCGAGGTGGGCCCCTTCCACATGAGGCTGAATCCTCAGTGCCAGGGTCCGGCACCATTGAATAGGGCAATCTTCTAGCTGTGTACCCCTTTCCACCGAGGGGCCCTCCTATACACCACTTCGTCTCCCTTCTGTGTTTCCCTTTGGGGCGGATCCCTTCTAGCCCCTGACCTGCCAACGTCCCTCCTTGGGGTACCTTGTCTTTCCCTCTTGGAGGGAACCTTTGGAGGCGGCCTCTTGCCCCTGTTGTAGGGCTTGCAGCCGCTGCCTCTCTGCTTGTCTCCTTCTTTGTTGCCTTCTTTCGGAGGAGGTCTTCTTCCTGTGTCTCCCCCGGGTACCCCCAATATTCAAGGTGCCCGGTTGGACATCAACACTTCCACCCTCGCTGGCTGTTGATTCACAACAAGCCGGGATCATCTTCAACCCCGGGCTTTCAGGGCCTTCCTCAGTTAGAGGTTGACCCCTGTCGCCTCCAGATGGGGTCCCCAATGGCATTGAAGATCGGTTTTAGAGTCCTCCGACTGGCCCTTGTTCTCTTCTTCCTGGCTCTTTCCTCCCCCTGCCTAACTTTCTCCTTCCCCTGCCTGGCTCTCTCCTTCCTCTGCCTGGCTCTGTCCTTCACTTTTAGGACCCCCTGGGGCTCCTCATCCTTAGGGCCTTCCTCATGCAGCGGCTCTCCCTTGTTACCTTCCTCCCCGGGGGTCTCCTTCTTACCCTTGCCACTGGGGGACTCCTACTCTTCCCTGTCAGTTGACGGATCCCCTGAACCCCCTGAACTGCCCTCTGAATATCCCACCCCTGCGCTCGGGGCGGACCTTAAAAAAGAGTGTGGCGGTATTACCGCATTCAGCATACGGGTTGAGGGCAAGCCCCGTTCACCTCTCCATCCTCTCCTGGGGCTTCCCCCTACTCTTGTCACTGTCCGACATCTTAAAATGGTTCCACTATACAAAATCTGAAATGAAAGAACCAAAGGGTACCCCACCAGGTCGTGGACCTGGAAGGGCACCCCTTCTTATGTCAGGGGTCGATCTTACCCTTTCGAACCCTTCCTAACAATAAAAATAACATTATAAACCTATATATTTCTATTTACAGCAAAGATTCTACACATTTACCTACAGTGCTATTTACATTATCAGATTATGTACAATTTTACTGTGGGGACTTCTTCCCCCTAACTCTCGTCGGTCTGGTTACCGTATTCACACTCCCCTCCCTCCCCTCTTTGCATTTGGGGCAATAATATGCCCAGTCCCGAAGTTCTTCCGCTTCCTTAGGGGAAAGACCAACACATTTCCAATGATAAAGGTCCCAGGTCTTTTGGTTGGACCCTACAAAGCAGCAGACTGAGGCCATGAGCATACGATTAAACCGCTCAACCTGGCCGTTTGCAGACGGGCGGTATAGGGTCGTACGGGTCTTGTGAACGTGAAGGAGCTTGCACAGTGCTAGAAACAACTGACTCTCAAAAGTTCCTACCCTGATCCGTAAATATTTCATACAGATATCCAAACTTTGAGAAGAAGTCGTTGATGGCTGCCCTAGCAGTATTTTCCGCAGTTTAGGAGGACATCCCTTGGTGCCCAGCAGATGGGATAGTGTGACACATCTCTAGGACCTCATCCCTCCACATTCGAGGAACAAGCAAACGTGGGGTCTCAGAATCTTTTGAGAAAAGCACTACAATATCATGTGGGTCTAGTTTGAATCGCTCTCGATTTCTCCAACAGTACTTAGCGTGTTGACTACTGCGGAAGAATTCCCCCCTCATTGGGTCTCAATGTCCCCTTTAAGCCAGTCCATTAACCACTCACTTGAAATCTGGGTCCAGTCCCTGTTCGTCCACAATATCGTCCCTGGAATATTTGCCCAAGTCAATACCGGGCATGTCTTGTAACACTCTTACAGCGGGGATAGGGGTGTCTGCTGAAATCACGACTTAGTCCCCTTTTAGCTAAGCAACCTCAAATCTCGACACGGACATCCCTTCAGTTGAGGCCTCACAAATTTCCCTTATGGTTAACTCCCCGGAGGCTAATCTAGGTCCAGCGGCCAAGGGTATGACATCATCTACTTCCTTGGAGAAGCTTGCCCACTGGGCCTGAGCCCTCGTGCAGTATGGGCAGGTAGTGATGCTAAAAGGGAGTCAACTTTCATTTCAGGACATGGAACTCCTTGAGAGAGTCTGGACAGGGCATTGGTGTGCTTGGAGCCGGCCCTATGCTTCACTTCCATGTCATATTGGCTTAGCTCCTCCAACCACCTAGCCAATTGCCCCTGGGGTTGCTTGAATCTTAAAAGCCATGTGAGGCTGTTGTGATCGGTCTTGACTGTGGAAGGGCGACCTAACAAGTAGTGTCGAAACTATCTGGTGAAGCGCACCACCGCCAACAGTTCCTTCCTGGTGGTGCAGTACCTTTGTTGCTCTGGTGTGAGAGTAAAACTTGCAAAGGTTACCATCCTCTTTACACCCTCCTGAATTTGAGATAACGAGGCCCCGATTGCAAAATTAGATGCGTCAGTATCTAGGACGAATGGGTCTTCCGTATTCGGCAGTGCTAGTACTAGCGCGGTGGTCAGGGCCTGTTTCAGGCGGTCAAAGGAGGTGATTTGGTCCTCCCCCACACAAATGGGTTTTTCCCGGTGACTCTTTGAAGAGGAACTTCTATGTCAGAATATCACTTTATGAAAGCTCTATGATAGTTGGCAAAGCCCGAGAACCGTTCAACATCCTTCATGTTCATGGGCGTGGGCCATTTCCGAACATCATCTAGGTACCCAGGGCCTATTCCATTCCGTTTCTCCCGACAAGTCTCCCCAAGAATTCAACTTGTTCTCTAAAGAGATCGCACTTCTTGGGTTTTAACTTAAGGCCATATTCCCGGAAGCGTTCAAATACAGACTTCAAGTTGGATAAGTGGGAATCTACGTCCTTTCCAAGAACTAGGATGTCATACAGAAAAGCTAGTTCAACATCCTAATTAAGGCCCCCGAGTACCAGATTTACAACTCGGGCATACGTGGCAGGGGCGTAACAAAGTCCAAAAGCTATTCGGGCAACTTCAAAGAGGCCGTACTTGGTAATGAAAGCAGTCTTGGGCCGGTCCTCCTCCTTAATTCGGACCTGCCAGTATGCCGAATTAGCGTCCAATTTTGAGAACCAAATATTTCCGGCAAGTGTTTCCAGACACTCCTCTACTAGGGGTAGGGGAATACATCTTTGGTGGTCACTGCATTAACTGCCCGGTAGTCAATGCATCACCGGACACTCCCATCCCCTTTTCTAACCAACACTGATACCGAACACCATTCAGATTTGGAGGGCACAAATTTTTCTTGAGGTTGGCCTCCTCCTCATTGGCAAACCCTACTGGGGTCCGCCGCATCCTTTGTTTGATAGGAGGCCTGTCCCCTGTCTATTTGGTGTTCGATTGTAAAATAAAATCACCTAAGTCGAATTCATTGGCTGCAAAGACATCTCCAAAATCATGGAGTAAATTTGCTAGCCGTATCTGTTGCTCGGTATCTAACAAGGATTTTGATCTCTCATAAAGGTCTATTAGGTGTTCCGGTACTTTGCTTTCGTTACCTGTCTGGCTTTACACCTCCCCAGTTTCAACAGACTGTATGAAAGGGATTTGGTCTTGGGGCTCTACCTCTACTGCCCGTGCTATTTCAACCCCCGGGCGTATTGAAATGTACCAGTCCTCTGTATTTATTAAACATAACATAGGTTGGCTACCTTTGGCATGCAAGGTGCGAGGGATTAGAAGACCTGAGTGTGTACCAGCTTCAACTATGTATTCAGTGTCTACTTTGTCTAGGTGCCCCGTGACACGAACTACGGAGTTGGGGGTACCGTTATTTTATCCTGCAACACGACCCGAGATACTTTGACCCCCTGGCCAACGGCACCTAGGGTCATGGGTATTATATCTTCCTGGATCTTCAGGTGCCCCTCTGAAATATGAATATCGATGTTGTGTTCCTTTAATAGATCAAACCCCAGCAACATGTCATCTTGTATTGGGGCAACATACACATTGGTTTGAATAGAGGTGTTACCCAACTCAAGATCTACAGGGCCAACAATATAGCCATTTATTTGGAGCCCCTTTCCAGCAGTATGCATGATAACCTCTTTGATTATAGGTGGTGTTGGTTTGATGGACTTATAAATCTCCTCTGATGTTAAGGTCACTTCAGCCGCACTATCAACTATGGCCCATTGTTAACGGGCCTCTCCCTAGGTGGGTGTTCAAAGTTCGGTCTAGGGTAAGGGCTAGGTGTAGGCCCCTGACTAACTGACTGATGTTTCGCCCCGGCGTAGGCCTATAGGGGTGACTGTCAGGAGTGCGTGGCCCCCCTGTTGCCTGTTGGCATTCGGTGTGGGCCCGCCTGGTCGCCACTTGTCGTATCTACTTCGCGGGGTCTCACACCAGGTTGGTTCTGTGCATTTAAGTGTGAATATTGCCCCGAATTGTTGGGCCTCTTGTGTTCATATGCTCTTCCTATTGGGGGTGACCTGGATATTCATCAGAGTATTCAGAATATTGCCTTCTGTTACGTGGGCCCCGTTCCCTGTGGGATTGACCCCTTGTAGACAAAGCCTGCCCAGTTGTAGTATAATTGGCAGGCTGGCTGTGTGCATGGTTATTTCCGTCCCGTGAGGTGTAGCCTCATCGCCTATCAGTGTAAGGGCTGTCTTCCATAAAGGCGGAGTCCATGTCACTTTGTCCCTGGAGGATCCCTTGTGTGTGGGAGGGTGTCCAAGACTGTTCTTCTTGTTTGACTATACGGTGGGGGTATTTTATGGATCAGCTCCCCTTGTATCTGGGGCACCTAGCATGTTATGTTGGTATCTACCTGTAGGTGGGGCTGCTGACTTTGCATATACCTCTCCCATGCTAAAATCTATTCTATCCAAGAGGGCCATGGTTACACACAAGCGTGGGATGGTAACCAGGTCCCCCTCATCTACGGATCCTTTCGCCTCCCGAATATCTCAAATCTATTCGGCAAATGCAGGGCCAGTGTGTCAGGAGGTCTTCATAGTTGCAGGTGTTAATATTTACTTTGCTCATTTTGTTTTGCTTTTTCTTGTCAAAAGCAAATAAACACAGCCCAACTATTGCATGTCATGTTTGTATAGGTTTGATTTATTCTCAGTGCAAGTGTTACAACATTCACTAATGACTAACGGACAAATTTATAGGCTAACCGTCTATAAATAAACAAGACTAAAAATATGTCTTCTCGTCCATCTGGTCGTCAGTAGACAGATAAATTCAAACAAGTAGACAAGTAAATCTACTGCTTGCCCGTGCTTCGGGTCTGCGGCAAGCAATACACAATATCAACAACTGGTACCCGTTCTTCGGATCTGCGATAACAGTCGTATCCGGTGGCTGGTTCCCCGAATTATTTCAGGGCACCAGTCACCCACCTTCTGCTAACTGGAAAAATTAACAAAGTTCACGATCCCCTTGTGAGCTTTGTTAATTACAATGTAGGGCCTCTCTTCCCTGAGAAACCTCACAAAGCTACGCTGTGAACTCCAACGATTCTCCCGAAATCCCTCGGCGGGAATCACATGGAATGTCCTCTGCTTCAAACTAGAAAATCCAATCTTTAGTGGCCTGCGAACCCCGCTTTTGCTCGCAGCCCCAATAAAGTAATGGCCGCGGTCTATCCTAATACTAAAAATACGACAACCAGCTTACCTATCTTCTGGTCAGGATTTGTAACGTCTGTTGACTTTGTAAGTTGTACCGGAAGAGGCTAAATGGTGCAGAATCATGAGATATCCGAGGTCCATCTGAATACCATTACCACAATACAGTACTTTTAAAAAAAAAAGACGGGGGTAGTATGAAAATAATCCGGAACACTGAGATGTACTTTCGAACTTAAACTTTAATAAAGGGAAGTAATTCACCAAAAAGGGGCGTGGTCACGTGATTTTATCTCATGAATAAACTACCTCCGATTCTGCCTTATTGGGAAGGTCGTACGACAGTGAAATGTTCATCCTAGTGCTAAGAAAAAATGAGGTTGTGAAAGATCTGATGGATAGCTGATTGGTCAATGTCATTTTAACCCTAGGACAAAACTAATTAAAATCCATGGAACATGGTACTTCTCTTACCCTCAAACAAGACTATGGTGAAAGTTTGACAAAGATATGTGTATCTCTTTGTAACACAAGTCAGCACAGAAAACAAAAGCACCGCCCAAAAGCTGGCATCCGCAATAGTCCTGACTTGGTACAGGCATTTATACTGGGGTACATAACTTACTTTGTCAGTTGGTAATGGGTCTGGAGCTGGCATGTCAGTTAACTGCTATTAGTCTCTTGTGATTTCATGTTTATGTCCGTATATTTGGTTGTTTCAGTTTAATTTTTCACAATTAACTCGGTCCTGTTGCTAACTGAATTTTACTGTTGTTGCTTTTTTTTACTATTTATCACATTGGCTAGGGGGAAGGTTTGGGCCCAATAAAACTAGTTTAACCCCGCCGCAGCAGGTTTGCGCCTGTTCTAAGTCAGGAAATTTATCAAGCCTTTGTGTGTCTTGTCTTTTTTCTAGTTAGTTTACTTTATGTCTTTAGGAGTCTAGGATGATAGAAAAAAGAAGGGAAACGGGGAATGTGTCAAAGAGACAACGACCCAAAGGAAAGTAATAACAACTCAAAGCAACCATAAGATCTTCAATGAACGGTGAGAAACCCCACACCCAACGGCAGGTCGGAGTCGACCTCTGAACAAAGAGCAATCAAGTCCAGCGAAATAAACATCATCCTAGACTCCTATAGACATAAAGTAAACTAACTAGAAAAAGGACAAGACACACAACGGCTTAATAAATTCCTGACTTAGGACAGGACTTAGGATGATGTTTATTTCGCTGAACTTGATTACTCTTTATTCAGGGGCCGACTCCGACCTACTGTTGAGTGTGGGGTTTTCTCACCGTTCATTGAAGATCTTATGGTGGCTTTGAGTTGTTATTACCCCCCTTTGGGTCGTTGTCTCTTTGACACATTCCCCGTTTCCTTTCTTTTTTCTATTTCAAAACAAAGTTGGTTATGGCAGTTTCATGGTGCTTAAAACCTTCTCTTCCATTGCAGCAGTGTCCGGTAATATCAGATGTAAAAAAATAGCAAAATCAAGCATCAAAGTGAACATGACATAGACAAAGCAGACAAATCATAAACGCCACAAAACCTAAATCGCCGATAGTGTGAACCCCCATAACAAAAAGAAGAATCATCAAGTGATCCAAACTCTGAGGCTCCGAACGGGTTTGCATATATATATAACATTGTTTGAGACAAATGATATGCATAATGATCCCTTCTATATTTCTCATTAAAAGAACTGCCTCTCTGGTGGTATCTTTACAAAACTATAAATCCTAAAATCCAAAACCATGCTCCTCAAAGTTTACCCATAGTTTGTGAAAAATTTACTCGATACATAATTATTTTTGTTTGATTTTTACTAAAGACTTCTCATTGTGTTCGGATAAAGACTAGGAAAAGGACCCAAATATAATTTTTTTTTAACTTTGACTATTTTCCTTTTCTATCGTACCAAAATTGCATCTGATTGGGCCGTTTCAGTAAAATTTTTAGTAAGATAAATACTTCCTGCTATGTATTACAATGCTAGATATAGATATTGTTTCTTATCTGTATTTCTGCCTTCCCCTTTCATATTTGTAAGAATAATGTATCATTTTTTTAATTTTATCAGATAAAATAATTGACTGCAAAGTAAGGTAATAGTTATTAATGAAAAGTGAAGGTCAATAACTCATGGTGTGTATGCATTCTCAAGAGGATAAAGAAATAGCTGTTAATTTACTTTTTTTGTGGCTGACAAATTAGTTTCCTTATTTATGACTTCACAGAAAAATACAACTTACCATTAATGGAATTTCTTTCTAGTTATATCAAGATATTGCAAGGTGGTTTGTTGTCAGTCATATTTTACGTATATTTGTTGCATTCTCGTGAGCAGCTGACCAATTAGCTATCACGTTAGTCGTATCTCATAAAGGTTCCTTTACTGATTGATAACATACAGTGGGCAGTACTTGTGTTATATATGGATAAGAATAAATAAATCTATAAAGAAGAGAGTAGGACAACCGGAGAATATGCCGGAAATGGGAAAAATCGGTAGAGGCAGGCAATTGTGTCGTTATATGCAACCACCAGAGAGGCATTTCTTATAATGAGAAATATAGAAGGGATCATTATGCTTTACGGAGCTTTGAGTTTCTCCAAGCATTTAGCATCCCTGTCCAAATCATCACCTGCTTACCCCGCATAGATGAAGTATTTTTCTATGCACAACTTGGCATAGTGACCCTTCGAATGAAAGTATAAGGGTCTCTTAGCATTTAAGTCGAGCATTATCACCGTTAGAAGGAGCATTATATTATTTCATTTCCCTTAATGCTCTATGATTCGGTAGATGCGGATGCATCAAGAAATGTTTTCCCGACACGTAAAATTGTAGCTTCTGTGGCTTTCATTATCTATTGACATTATTTCTTAAACTTGATAACTAAATTACTTTGATAGCTGCGTTTTCAATCTATTGTCCTTTTCTCAAAAGTACAAAATGTTAAAATGTAATTTGTAAATAGAGACCCCTTTTAATGTGACATTCGGATTAGGTTCAATGGGCCATGTTTACCCTTCAATTACCTTTACTTGGATCAAATAAATTCACAATTCGACTTGATGAATGCCCTGTGTTTGTCTATATGTTGTAATCGTCCACTAGCTTAAGACACTAATGCTTTTGTCGGGCAAAGAATGACAGTGATTGTAAGAGCACTTTGCCAGTTTAATTAATGTTTGTTGACAATCCCGCACCTATGACCAATGAAGACATGGATGTAGCGTTGCTCGACAATTAGCAAAGAATTCCGCTCACACCGGTGCTAGTGGCCGTCTTGAACTTACTATGAGGTATGAGCAAAGCTCATTGTTGAAGGCCTCATAGTGACTTGAAGATGAAGAACAACAATAAAAGCGTTGTTCCTTTGCTTGTTTTTACCATGTATTTGTAGAGACTTTGTCTCATGTGCATTTACTCCATATCCATTCATTCACCATTGTATTTATGATAACGTAAACCAATCCTCATCGTGTCACGATGATATCTTTGTGTTTTTATGCATATCAAACTAAAAGATTAAACGTATCATAGATGGACAATAAAAATCAAAGAAGTATGGTTAAAAGTAGCTATTATGAAGAATAAAGATAAAAGTCTATTTGCCTAATCGGATTGTGTATTTGAAGGGAAATTGTCCCATATTCATGCCTAAAGATAATAATATATTGTTTGTTATCTGCCTTTAAATGGATATAATTTAACTGTTTTGTTTTGTAATTCGTTGAACTTCTAACTAATGAGATAAACTAATTGACTGTATATTAGGCTAATAGTTGCATTGTCAAATAAAAACTCAAGGTTAATTACTTTTGCAGTGAATTCATTCTCTAGAGATTGAAAAATAGTTGTTAATCAACCAATCATTGTGGTTTGACAAAATTGATTTCTCCATTAACGACGAAACATATCCCTTACCATTGATGGAAATTACATAAAAAAATGGGAGTCAACTCAAACTGTTATCGAAAGAATAGTTGGACCATCTGTCATATATTGTAAAGATAATTTCGTCACAACTGAAATATATTATTGGGTGTTTGGTTATCTTAAAACTTGTTTGATTATCTTAAAACTTGTTTGATTATCTTAAAACTTAATGTAAAAAAATGTCACCAGAGACGAGGATCAAAATGTCTTTAGTTTCCATTACCGAATGCCAAATGATAAAATCTGGTAAAATTAAAAAGAAAAGATTCGGTTGATGCGACTTTTAAGAATAATAATTCGGACAAATATCGTCATGCATTATTTCATTTCTCAGTTTCTTCTATTCAATTTTCAATAGCTCCTTTGTTGCATTTACTCTTGTACGTTGTTTATACTGTGCTTAAATACCTATGCATAAACTTTGGGCAGGGTTTAAGACCGTATCATTATTTACATGCACTTGCTTACTGCCCGTTTCGATTGTTGTTGTATAATGCAGAAACAAAGGCTCCACACTGCGGACGATCTGCAGCCTTTCTTTCTTTAGTTCTCCATGGCTTTTCGTCCTAGGTTCTAGCATTGTTCTCCTTGTAGTCTTGGGTCCCCTCCTCTTTCGTTTGCCTTCCGCTGTCTAGTACAGCAGAACTTTGAAGTTTTGTCTTTCTTGATTCTAAGTTTAGTTTAAATGTAATTTATTTGAAAATGATTTTACAAAAGTGATTTGCCACAAGTTAACACAATTTGGATCGTCGTTTCAAATATGAACTCCTACATACAGTCGTACTTCGATACCTCGAACACCCAAGGGTCCGATGAAAACAGTTTTTGGTAGAGGTATGTTTGAGCTATTGAGGTCGAACTATGTTAAAACTAAAACGAAGGGACCGACAAAAGGTTTCGAGCTATCGAAGTTCAACTTTGACCTCCTTCTCATCAATATTGTGGTTATTCCTGTTGTTTACATTTAGTTTGCTGGTCTTTGTTGCTGATGGTTCTGGGTCAAAATGTACCGAACATTCTTGTGACACATCAAATGTGAAATGTTGATAGTTTCATTAAACACGCTCAGCCATACTCCACCACTCAGTGTTGTTTAGGAATGTTGATAGTTCCAAACTCTGCTCTAATTTGAGCTGAATTCATTTACTGTAAAGGCTGCACTTCCAAACAATGCTTAGAGAGATGTAGATGTTTTTACGTTTCTACATTTCCGAAACTTATGCCACAGTTAGTAAAGTTAAAGGTTCTCATCGTAAACTTCTACTATAGCTAAATAATCTGCACAAGCTTACCGTTACAGAGCACCTGATGTCAATCTGTTTTAGAGTTCACACTGATTATGCTTTAGTTTGGAGTGTTGCATTTCTGGTCTTCGTGTTTTTTTTTTTTTTTTTTTTTTTTTTTTTTTTTTTTTTTTTGTTTTTTATGAGTGTGTAGTGTCTTTAGACCTCAGGTGTTTTCGCTATTGACTTACATGTATATCTGGATTTTGATTTAAGAAGTCTTGTGCTTTTGTCTTTTGAAATGCCTATACAAATCAGGACCATTGTGGTCGACATTTTTCCGTTGTTTCCCGCCTGATTTGTCTTTTTGTCTCATAGAATTAGGCTCTTGAAAACTCTTGTTCGGTAATTACCCCCATTAATTACCCCCCAATTTGTTCCTTCCATATTCTATTGCTTTATTGTTCATAAAGCATATAATAATAACACATTAAACGATGTGTTGTAAAATAACATAACATGCAAGTTTTGAGAACTGTATAGTTATCTGTGATAGATCACTGTAACAGTATGTATAATACTTGATGCAATGTTTAAGTGGAAAACCTTTTAGACTCTAATTGTCCTAAACATGTAAAAATATTCACTTACGAAACAACGGCAGTAGAATACCGAAGGAACAAAGCACAAGATTACATAAATCAAAGTCTAGAGACAAGGCAAAATCAAGAACACCAGAAGACGGAAGACCACAGACACCACATCCCCACAAAACACACAACCACTTCATATACAACCAAAAAAAAAAGCAAAAAAAAAAACTAAAGCACCAACAGTGTGAACTCAAGAAAAAAACAGAGTAACATCAGGTGCTCCGGAAGGGTAAGAATGTCCTGCTTTGTATACAGCACCCGTCACACTGTCAGTAGGTCAATGCAGGGTCAAGTCAAAACCGGTAATGTCAAATCCGGGAAGACGTGAATCTAGCTGAAAATGTCAGTTTTCATTTGTGACACTGACATTTCATATCTATCTATGATGTCGTGGTGACGGCCATAGAATTTCTGAAGGGACAAAAGTAACAAGGGCTGAACATATCCCTGACTCAGCAGTTTCTGTGACAGTGCTTTTGCTCTTTCCACAAAGTCACTGTATGAACTGCACGCTCTACAGTAACGAATTAATTGTGAATTATACACTGCATATGCTGGATAGTTAGGTATATTGCTGCAGAAAAAAAAGTTCACAATTTGAAAGTCAAAATAATCACGTTTGTCATATATCTTAGATTTCAGACGTCCGTGTTCGTCAATTTATAACAAAAGGTCAAGGTAAGAAGCAGAATTTGGTGTATCGGTTGTCTCTTTAATTTCAAGTTCGCTGGGGAAGTTGCGATGTAAACATTCTTTAAATCTTGGGTTATTCAGAGAAAGTACATCGTCTTTAAAGCTGAAATTATAATGGAATAAAAAAGATAACAGGAAACACCTACAATGGCCGAAAAACATAGCCACATGCCAGAAAGTAAATAGGAATTGCACAAGAAAAAACCCACAATAAAAATACAAAAGACAACCATAAACAACGATAGGAACTCGGGACAGCCGGACTTGGTACCGGCACTAGCAAAAGCCAGCGGTAGGTTAAACCGGTTTATGGGTACCCAAACCTCCCCTTTCTCTGTCTGTTATAAGTCTGGGCTAATTGTTTTTGTTTTTGTTGTGTTAGCCCTTGAAAAAAACTTTGCTTCATACGTAAAAGGAAAAAGTCACCTAAAAGTGGCGCACAATTTGTTCCCATTGGAATTCCTATTGTCTGCTAAAAATCGCGGCCTCCACATTCAACAAAAATGTTGTCGATCAAAAATTCAAGCATTTTTATCACGTTATCACGAAATCATTTACAGTAGCCATATATATTAATAATATTTTTGCACGGGTTGGCAAACTTTGACGAATATTTTACCCCCAGCGACCAGTTAATGTGATATTTAAGTGGAAAACCTTTAAGACTCATCTTGGTTGAAATAGACATGTAAAAATTACGAAATTATTAACAGTAGCCATATATTTATATAATTTTTCCCACGAGCTGGCATACTTTGGCGAAAATTTTATCCCCAACGACCACTTAATGTAATCTTTGATAAAAAAAACTTTAGGCTCATCATGTAACACTTGTGAAAACCGCAAAAACGAATCGACGTTTACATGATAGAGTTGTGTAATCGCTGCCATTAATTTAAGTTGAAGTCTATCTCTGAAACTCTTCTTAAATCAAATTTTGTAAGAATGTTACAAACCACGAGGACGTCTCTACGCTACGATCTCACCCAATGTAAAATTTACGGGACGTGTTTATACTTTATTAGGTTACCAACAAACTGTCAATATTGATTTTAATTTTGCATTTTCCTTATATGTTAATATAGAAATTGTTTTGTAATAATTATTATGTATGGGAGCGGACAGCTTAGGTTAGAAAAACTTGTGTCCAATCCCTTTTGTTATATTAGCAAAAAAAATTATCATAAACTAAAACAAACTAAACTGTTTAATAAATAATTACCGCAAAAAGGTAATGGATATACTGTAATCCCCTTGTCCGTCCATCTGTCTTTTTGTTGATATTGTTTTCCTGACTTTATCTCGGAAACCCTTTAAAAGTTTCTATATCAGATTTTGTATGCATGTACATTGTAAGTAACCATGTTATATTTTCAGATTGATTCTTCTTTTTTTGTAAAAAGGCTATGGCATCTTTCGAGTTTCTTTACTTAGAATCTATTCGAAAAGTTTGTCAGAGGCTTATCTCAAATTAGAGAATCTTAGTGAACACGCTCACATACCCATCGCCCCCACATATCGAACAATTCTTCATTTAGAAAAAAGGGATAAAAATCGAATGCAAGTATCATGCATATTTGTTACATAAATAGTCCGTCTGCAAAATAAAAAAACTCCTATCTGAAAAACTGTAGGAGGGGTTGTCCGGAAAATGATGTACCATATAAGCAATATTATACAAAAAATGACAAAGTTCAACAAATTTGTAGTTTTCTAAAAAAAAAAGAAGTTCAAGAAGCATGCACATCTTTGATCAGTGCACTATCAACATGCAAAATAAAAACTTCCTTTGTGATGAACTGTTGGAGGACTAATCCGGATAAATGATGTGCTATATATATAAAATATAATGCATAAAAAGGACTACCATCAACTGAAGTGTAGTTTTCTAAAACAAAAACAAAAAAAGCCATGATCAGAAATCAAAATCCAAATAGCATGCAATTCACAATCAATATGCAAAATAAACCTTCTTATCTTAAGAACTATAGGAGGATTTATTCTGACAAATGATTGCCCGCTTGATGACAGACTGTTGGACTAACGGACAAGTTGAAATCTATATACTATTCACAACTTTGTTGTGTGGGGTATAATAAGAAATGAAAAAATATGGAGAAAATGCACATCATTCAGAATGTCTATGAATTCGTGGTAAGCAAAGCAATGGAACAACGCTTCATCTTGGAGTTATCATGATGCCTTCAACAACGAATTTGCTCATACCGCATAGTAAGCTCAAGACGACCCTAGCACCGGTATGAGCGGAATTTATCGCTTAATTTGTTATTTGTTATAATGTCGAGCAATGCGGAACATTTTATTTAATTAACTATGCTCAGATTGTTAGTAATAATAAAATCTTGTGCTTCATATATTTTCAAATTTATTCAACAAAAAGTTTAAGCATTTTGTGGATATTCCTCTTACAGTTTAGAGTTTATATTAAAAATTTGTTCGAAGATTTCTATTATCTCAGAAACTCTTCTTAATTCAAATTTTGTGAGAACGTAACAAACCATAAGAACGTCTAGTATTAGTTTTGTTTGAGCACCTCACATAAACGTATTATAAAAAAAATTACCTTGCACTTGGTTCTCGAAGTTAGAATTCATTCTAATACGCAAGAGGGGATATCGACAGGATATTCTGCACGTGTCCATTAAATTAGTTTTGGGATCCAGTGACTTGAGGGTTTCACACGCATACTGGCCTCTCACTGATACCGAAATACATGATGATTCTTTATCAAACCCTGCTGGGAGTTTTAAGTTTGATTTTTCTTCTGTAGTCCTGCAGACTAAGCGCCTTTAGCTAGCCGGCAGTTAAGCGACCAACACTCCTAGACCAATCCTTCAAAACTACGTTTTGTCCCTTTTTCCTTTTCAAGATTGTGGTCATGGAATTAGTAGTCTACCAGTTTGGGGTTTTATTCGTATGTTTATTATACTATAGGGAAACGGGACAGAGAAAGGGAAGGTTTGGGTACCCATAAACCGGTTTAACCCTACTGGCTTTTGATAGTGCCGGTACCAAGTCCGGCTGTCCCGAGTTCCTATTTTTGTTAACATTTGTCTTTTGTTTGTATTGTGTTTTTTTTTCTTGTGCAGTTCCTTGATACATTGTGGCATGTGAATATGCTTTTCTCTAATTTCGAGCAGATTTGACCACTGCCTGACCGGTGTGATGAAAATATTTCGCGTCTCTAGTGCTTTAAATTTCCCGCCAAATCTATTCGGAACATAATCCTCGGCGTTTTACATTAGAGAAACATCATCTACAGCTTAAACACATTAATTGGTAAATTCCTCACATCTTGTTAAATAAATTTTCAAATGTTTGAAAACTCGGCAAGCCTCGTTTTCAAAGTGACTTCGGTATTTAGTTATTTCAAACATTTGCAAAATTTATTTAAGGCGATGTAAGAAATTTCATAATCAACTTAGTTCTCGTTGTAGAAACTATATTTCGGCCATTGTACATGTAGGTGTTTCTTGTTATCTTTTTATTCTATTCTTCATATATATATATATATATATATATATATATATAAANCCAATCATTCAACTTTAGCCTTCGTTATATAGATGATATTTTGTCACTAAAAAACCTCGCTTTGGTGATTTTTTTCATCTGATCCATCCATAAGAGCCCGAAATTAAGGATACTGCAGACGCTTCCACATAAATGTAGGTCTCATTCCTTGACCTTATTTTTGAAATTGACAACAGAGGTAGACTTCTACCTAAGCTGTACGAAAAACGCAATAACTTCACTTTTCTAATAGTTAGCTTCCCTTCCTCGTAGCAACATCCCGACAGTGCCGGTAAACGGAGTTTACATCTCCTAGCTCATTTGCTGTTCAAGAGCCTGTGGTCGATGCAGTGACTTCCTTTATAAAGCCCGGTTGCCCATGAATAGGCAACTTAAAGACCAAACCAATTATTCATTTCTGCTGTTGATTTTTTCGTGAAACTTAGCATATCCATTCTTTAAGGTATTCGGGACAATTTTCAAGAACAAAAAATATAGGTCACCGACTTAGTTTTGTTGCTATGGCGCCGTGAAAAGTAGCTAAATTCGGAAGATGGAGAAATGAGAAGGTTAACTTCAAACCCTTGCCATTTCGGTAATAATAGTTGCAATTGCAAACGGATTTCTGTATTATACCCCGGGAAGTCTACAGATTTCAATTCTTTAAAAGAACAAACGTTTGAAAGAAAGAATGATGATTATTTCAACTCTTAATTACTTTCCCGCGCAAAATATTAGACATTTTTGTTATCTTTTCAATTAAATTGTGAAAATTCTGCTGTTGATTTTTTCCTCATTTTTTCAGAGCATGTAAAGTTGTTTGTATTAATCAGAATAAGGCAATAAAAACAATAGGTCACCGAACTCATTAGAAAGATATAATGGAATATAACGACAAAAATTGGCTTTTTCGGCCATACGTCGCTTGATTTTTTTTTCTTTCAATGATGATGACGTCACAGTAATATACGTCGAAAGTATCGATAATGAACACCGAAGCGATGATTTTTTTTGTACGGGACTATATTTTATGGACACTTCTTATTAATAAGCGTGATTTGAGGATAAAAAAAAGAAAAAGAAGGTGCAACATATTTTTTTTACATTTTTTTTTTGTTTCAAATATTTTCGTGTACTGTCCTGGATATTCTTATTGTAATCTTCATGGGAGTACTCAAGATGTATGAGCGGCTGAATCAACTGTTTTATTCCGCAGGAAATTCGAGATTTACCATCACTTCATCAGGATTCGAGAATTTTCATTGTATGGGAGCAGTCTATTTACTTAATCATTCGGGATTTGAAAGTTATTTCTGGATAATAAAATGTACATTATTACTATTTCTGAAGATGTTGCTCTAATAATGTCAGACCTTCAATATATTTCATATGTTTTATTTTATAATTTTTTTTCCTTTGATACAAAAATTAAAAAATGAAAATATTTGTTTACCTTCCCGCTAAGTAAAAATATTTTGAGCAAAACAAAGTTTGCTCTTCCAATTTGGGAAAATTGAAAAGCCAAAGAACCAGACTTTAATCTTGGACTTTCATGTTTGGGGCTTTTGTGTTGAAGGAGGTGGGAAGGAATCTTTTATCCTGTATCCCCTCCCCCGATTTTTTTTATGAAAACCCTGGTAAAAGTTCATATTAGTTCTTACAGTTACTAAGATTGTTTCAAATAATCATCAATCCTTTTTCCGAAAATAAAATGTTGTGCACGTGTCCCTCTAATGGTCATTAATATTATTGTTGCACAATTGAATAAATTTTTTCATATCTGCATACCGGTATTTTGTATTTGCGCCGATTTGAATTTCAATTACGCCGATTTTTCCTTTCATTAACGCCGATTTTTTTCTTTCATTAACGCCGATTTTTTTCTTTTATTTGCGCCGATTATTTCTTCATTGGTTCCGATTTTTACTTGTTAATTTCGTGTCAAATACAGGTATTTTTGTCATTTGTTCACACTGAAAATCGGCTCAAATATACGCCCCTGCATATTGCACAATCAAAACCATACCAGTTGTCAAGTACGAAGTGAAGGCTATTGCGGTTAACATTTTTTTTATGTTTTTGGGGTTTTTTGTTTGTTTGTTTGTTTGTTTTTGTTTGTTTTTTTGTTTGTTTGTTTGTTTTTGTTTTTTCTTTTTTGGTTTTGTACGGGTTTTCAGCACTATTTCAGTTATATCGTGACGGTCAATTTTAGTAGTGGAAGAAGCCGGAATACGCGCATAGAACCGCCGACCTTGAGCTATTTATATTTTAAAGCGATTTGCACTTTGCCGAACTATATGAAAAGTGCTTAACGTGCTATGGGTCGTTCCTTGAGACCATGGTGTAATGGCCGAAGGTTGGGTCCATGAAATATTTTACTTCGACCGAGAATCGAAGCACAGACCCTTTGTTGCGCGATTCAACGCTGGTTTATGAAATTTCACAAATTATATCAATTACAGGACTCTATGACGAATAATTTGTATATTTGATGGATAGTCGGCGGTTCGTACAATAACACAAGAATATTGCCAATTCTTTTCATATGTCTACAAAAGTAAACGTTATACATGTTGCTTATTTGTTTGTTGTTTTATCGCAATAAAGAATTTAAAATTTGAATTTAATAATGTTCCATCTTATTTAGATATAAATTATAGTTTTGTAATTTGATTACTTTTTATATTTCAAAATCATTCTAACTTTTCATCGCCAACGTAGTTAGTGAATGTCACTATGCTGATCTTACACACGGTGCGACGTCATAGACGTCTTACAAAACAATGACAATGCGCTGCGTTGTGCGTATAAACAATAGTTGGTTTGGTCTGTAAACAAGGGAACGTTCCCATAAACGTGACGGTTTACGGTCGACATCACCATCTTGTGTACCGCTATGGGATATCTGTTTACCCAGATGATAACTAATCTTTCCATTAGAAGCTAAATTGTTGTGTCCGCTAACGCTTTTTACTTTACTACCGATTTTGACATGTTCAACACCGCGGGTGTCTTACAAGAAGCATGAAATGCTTATTCTACCAGTGTACCTGATCTGACCCATGGTTTTTTATTGGGTCATATGTTGTTTATCATATGCTGTTCATCTTTGTGTATGCGTGTCTTCATTTTTCTTTTCTGTGTCGTGCTCTTGTTTTGACTCTGTTTCTTTGGTGTTTCCGATTTTGCCATTGTCCTAAGCTTGTTCGTTTTGGATTGACGGTTCGGTTCTCACACTTACTTTAGACAAAGAGGAGGCGGGATAACTGTGAGCGCATCCGGTCCACATTTTGTTCAGTAGTTAAATATTTACACAATAGTAAATGACATTGAAGGCAATATCGCAAAATTTGGACTGCCCAAGGGTTGTGATATGGACCATGGAATCTGATATGGCCCGAGCCGAAGGCGATGGTCATATCTGTTTTCTGGTCCATATCACAACCCGAGGGCAGCTCAAATTTTGTGATATTGTCTTTTATGTCGTTTACTATTGTGTTTATTGCATTGAAGAAATATTAATCTTTATTATACAACAAAAACGCACTGACCCGATGCTTTATTAAAAAAGACAAGAATGTCATTACAATAAACAAATGATAAATCAAAAAGGACATACATTAAAGCCACAGCTCCCTTAATGTCAAAAGTGGATTCCTTTTTAGCTACAGTGTTTAAAAAATTAACAACAAAAAAAAGAGAACAGATTCATTTATTCAAATCAGGTCTCTATACTTCAAATTGTTTTTCATTTAATTGACCTCAAATCGTTAGTTTTTAAACATTTGTAAAATAATGTTACTGTATTTGATCAAAAACATTGACATTAAATGTTAAAATTGTTGTTTGTTGTTATATGTTCATTAAAGTAAAAGTTAAAATGTGTATTATAAAATTGAATTCAACTCAAATCCCGCGGTGCGAATTCTAGCCGATATTGACCGTCAATATCAGAAAATCGGACCGGTGCTTTCCATACTCCAGAATTATACATGTCAGCTGATCAGTATTAAAACAATGAAATGTCAGAATTTTTAACTGATGTGCAATAATTGCCATTAGAGTAAAACATTTTTATAATCTGCTATGAAGCTTGTGAAGCAAATTGAACTGAAATGTACTGCAATGATTCATTAAATGCACTTTACAACCGTTGCACATATCTTTGAATTCGTGTCAAATTTTGGAACTCTTTTTGTTTTCTCCAGTGCAATGGCTTAAATAATTTTAAACACGAACTTTATAAAAGTCTTTTGTATGTCAAATTATGACACTTGACAAGTTTACATAACATCCTTGATATAACTTCCCAGTGTTTAGACAAAAAATAGTCCCGATATTAAACTAAGGGAAAATCCAGTGAAATCCATTTCCCGCAAAAGTTTTAATATTTTGTATGAACAATGAAGGGATATGGAGTAAAAGCAAATGAGACAAAGTCTCTACAAATACATGGCAATAATAAGCAATGTAACAACGCTTTTATTGTTGTTCTTCATCTTGAAGTCACCATGACTTCAACAATGAGCATTGCTCATACCTCATAGCAAGTTCAAGACGGCCCCTAGCACCGGTTTGAGTGGAATTCATTGCTAATTGTCGAGCAACGCTACATCCATGTCTTTTTACCTAATGATCCATTGATGCAGGATCGTCAACAAATGTCTTGTATATCCATTTAGGACACACAGACCTCTATATGTCTTTTTACTATTCCATTTCATCTACAATAATTAATCAATTAAAATAGGTTTCATGAAATCCTTGATATAAACAACATCAGGAGTGAGTCTGCTTAATTTGATCCGATAAAAGATGGCTTAAATCGCTATCATTTGAGAACATTCCTTCGGCCACACCTTATGTTGGGCGTAGACGCATTTTGTCATGCGAGTGATACAGGCTCAGGCTCTGTACCTCTAGTTATTATTACATTAATTTGAATTACCAGTAAAAGGCTAGAGTCATCACCTCCGACATAAAGAAAATGTTGGACTTACAAAAATCCTTGATATAACTTCCTACCGTTTAGACAAACTAGAGGCTCAGAGACTGAGCCTGTATCGCTCACCTGACAAAACGCTTCTATGCCATGCATGACCAAAAATGATAATGTTTTTTACCAATGGGGTAGGGTGTTTAGGTATGTTCTCAATTAGCACCCGTGTGTTTTGTCTGATCCTATTAAAATGAGTAATTTTTGCAGAGGACCCTCTAAACATTTAGTATAATTTGCTTTAAATGTTATGAGAGAAGATGATGAAAAGGAAGGTTTCTCATACTGGGCTCCAATGTTAAACTATGTTTTGCACTTGAGGCAATGTTTTTTGTCGGATTGAAATGAAATGTGCAATTTTTGTAAAGTACCTTCAGTCATCATTCCTGTAAAGTAAGGTAGAATTTGCTTCTGTTATTTCAGAGAAGTAGATGAAAATGTGATTTTCCCATAGGGTCCTATGTTAAACCATGTTCCGTGCTGCGGCCAGGTTTTTCGTCGGATCGAAACGAAATGAGCAATCTTTGTTAAGGACCTTAAGTACATCATTCCTGTAAAGTTTGGTTGAATTTGCTTCAGTGGTTGCAGAGGAGTTGATGAAAATGTGATTTTCCCATAGGGTCCTATGTTAAACCATGTTCCGTGCTGGCGGCCATGTTTTTCGTCGGATCAGAACGAAATGAGCAATCTTTGTTAAGGACATTAAGTACAGTCAACTCCATTTAATTGCATACCTCTTAATAGCATATTTCTCTTAATTGCATACAATTCTGCTGCACAAAACCATTTACTATATCCTATGTTAAACCATGTTCCGTGCTGCGGCCAGGTTTTTCGTCGGATCGAAACGAAATGAGCAATCTTTGTTATATTATTTATTCCTTTTAATTGCATATTGAATAGTTAAAAAAATTGATGTTAATTGAATAGTTTTATTTTCAAATCAAGACACGTTTTGTGAAATTTAACATTGAAAGTATGCATTTTTTAGCAAGTTATTCTGAAAAAAGTGATTAATATGAGATATCTAATTATCAAATGTCAAATCAATTAATAATTTTGTAAAAAAAAAGACTGTAATCTCTTTGTTTGTTTAATGATTAACTCAACATTTGACACTTTCCAAGTTAATTGACATGGTTTTACAGCAAGACTGAAAACTCCTGTTAATAGAATATTCCTGTTAAT
>MJUU01061191.1:76833-107041 GCA_002080025.1 Modiolus philippinarum
ATGAAAATGTGATTTTCCTATAGGGTCTTATGTTAAACCATGTTCCGTGCTGGCCGCCATGTTTTTCATCGGATCGGAATGAAACGAGCAATCTTTGTTTAGCACCTTTAGTACATCATTCCTGTAAAGTTTAGTTCGCTTCAGCCCATCAGAGCAGAAGATGAAAATGTGTTTTTTCCCATAGGCTCCAATGTTAAACCTAAGTTCCGCGCTGGCGGCCATGTTTTTTATCGGATCGGAACAAAATAAGCAATCTTTGTAAAGGACCTTCAATACATCATTCCTGTAAAGTTTGGTTGAATTTGCTTCAGTGGTTTCAGAGGAGTAGATGAAAATGTGATTTTCCAATAGGGTCTTATGTTAAACCATGTTCCGTGCTGGCGGCCATGTTTTTCGTCAGATCGGAACGAAATGAGCCATCTATGTTAAGGACCTTAAGTACATCATTCCTGTAAAGTTTGGTTCAATTTGCTTCAGCCTTTTCAGAGCAGAAGATGAAAATGATTTTTCCCATAGTGTCCAATGTTAAACCTAAGTTCCGCGCTGGTGGCCAGGTTTTTTATCGGATCGGAATGAAATGAGCAATCTTTGTAAACGACCTTCCATACATCATGCCTGTAAAGTTTGGTTAAATTTGCTTCGGTGGTTTCAGAGGAGAAGATGAAAATGTGAAAAGTTAAAGGACGGACGACAGACGACGGACGACGGACGCCAAGTGATGGCAATAGCTCACCCTGACCCTTTGGGTCAGGTGAGCTAAAAATGACTAGCCATTTTCTAGCCTTTCTATAAAAGGCTAAAGTTATCACCTCCAATATGAAGGAAATGTCGGACTTGTAATGACTTCTCAAGAATTATGACCTCAATACAAATTGTGTGAGCACACTTTACAAGATTTTTCATCTCGATGCGTTTTAAGGATGGAATTTTTTAGGAATAAGCTGCAAATATTTTACTGTGTTATGGTACTTATAATAAAGATTTTGGGTCTTCTTGTCGTTTGTCTTTTGGCCTTTGGCACTTAAATTTTACAAGATTGTTGTTGACTACTGAGCGAAACCGAACTACATGTATGCTCCATTTGACTTGAAAAATAACGTAGATTAGATTGTGAAAGAATCTTTCAAAGAAATTAAAAATCACAGAATTGTTTATTAAAATGTCAAGTCCAGAATATTTTCTTAAATGTCTAAACTATTTGTTTTCCCTAGTCATGTCTTGTTTTGAATATAGAGCTTTAAAATGCAACATCTTTTCAATTTGACTTAATATTTTCGGGGTCGAGTTGGGGGGGAGAGATTCTATTTTTGTTGCAAAAACATTTCTGGTTGTGAATATAATTTAACAAAATAATCCATTGGCTTTAAACTCCCTGTTCCTTTCTAAACTGGGCCACTTTTGTGAGTCCTTTGTCCCTTCTTTACAATAAAACATGATAACCATGATCATGATTAGCAAGCACTGACAGAATAGTGCTACTTTTCTAGTACACCGCTTCAAATTCAAGATGTTATTTTCTAAAAAGTTTAATATTTTCAAGTACATAAATTTCTTGTAAATAAAGCCAAAGATAATATTTTAGAATCAAATAAACACTAAAGTCTGTTTCACTTCCTTTAGATAATGGAAAGTTTACAATTTCTGCTTTATTTGAACATACATTTTTCTAAAGTTTTGCATGTAGATCAAGAATGACCATACATAACTAAAAAGTGACACTGTTACGTTTAAAGACTTTTAAATAGCGCTGTTTTCCTTGTTTTTGTAAGAGGTTAAAAATTCTAAGTGTTGGATTTTTCTATTTTGAGGGCGGACAGGCCGGTAAATTTAATCGATAGGCAATATACATTTGGTTAATACTAGATCATTTGTCGACAGGTAAAAGGTGACACCACCCATGTCAGATTAGTCCATTCTCGGCGTCAATCGCGCCCGGAAATATTTTCCCATTTAAACATATACTGAACAAAAAAAGTTTAACAACAATTGGTGTGAATAAACAGGTTACCAAATTTCAATTTATAAATTTAATTTTACATTTCTGAGCTGGATTTGAGTTTGACTAATCATTAGCATTACGTCTGTCCATTAATTCTGAATATTGCATTAATTTCATGCTAACTCGACGCAAAAAGAAAAACATCGAAAAAGGGGGGATATGCAAAAAATGCCAGTTTTTTCATTTCTATGCAACGAAAGCGAACAAAATGTTTTTGATCACAAAAATTTGTTATGTAACGGTGATCACGAAGTGATTCTTTTACTTTTTTGCAAAAGATGAAAATCGCTTATGATGAAAAAAGTCCATGTTAATTTTCGCCCCATAACTTGAACTGGATATCTTGTACACCCTTACTGACAAAATGATGAATTTTTTAAGGTTGAATTAAAGCAAATATCGCCTATCTTTAGCCAAGATCAGAATTTACCACAATTTAAGCATTTTTGTTAAAATTTAAAACGGTCGAAAATGTTTTGCTAAACTGTTTTGTTGAGTATAATATAGAGATTTTGTAAAAGTTGTTTTTTTCTCAAAAGTATATTATTTTTTAATAAGTAATTACCGAATATAGAAGTATACGTATTTTTACATAGCCATGCAAAAGTTTGAGACGAAATATTCAGCAATGCAGTCAGGAGAATTCAAAATCCATTATCTAAGTGAAGTGCGTGAAACATAATTTAAATGTCAGTCTGGTGATACACAGAATACACCCTCAACGTGTAAACAAAATCTGGAATGAATTAATGAGCATCGACAGTTTCATTGTGTTTCACGGTAAAATGATGAATAAAGGACTAGCATCATCAAAGCATGTCTAAAGGAAACCATAGGTATTCGAAAGTATCGTTATGTATTATGTTTTCTTACTATATTTTGTTTATTAATTGATTAACAGTCTAGACAGGAATCTCTATTGAGAAACTTCATTGAAAATTAACAACAGTTTCTTTGCCCTGACATAAAAACATAAAAGGCATACGAAGAAATTTTTTTTTCTGTTTACTCATTACGAAAACAAAAATTCAAATATTCCTTGTGTTCTGAAGCTGATTTGCAATAGTTATAAACATGTTCAAGAACCGTATATACGTACTAAAAAGCTCGAAAATAGAAGAAAATGAAATGTGAAATAGTTATTTGCCAAAGAAAAAAAAATGGTCGTACGCATTTCACCTAAGGTCAAATTCTCTGGACGCATAAGGTACATATTTGTCAAAACCGAGGAATAACATGTTCATGGCGCAAAATGAGAGTTGACTGAAAAAAATATGTAATTCGTTCATGTTGACTCTATTTAATATGGGGGTAATCTCGAACCTTTATCTGTTCCCATGATTTTTCAATATGGCATTAATAATTTGAAATAAACAAAATACCGAAATTGCTGTAATTTTTTTTGGAAGACCATAAACTCAAAGATTTATAAAAATTGAAAGAGAACAATTAACCAATATGATCTAAATATAAAGCCAAAATCATCTAAAGACAGAGCTTTGCATGGGGGAGATACTCCTTAGTTTTCAACAAAATTTACAAAATTTTAGATATTGCAAGTTTCCAAACAAAATCGGCTTTCCAGTCAGTACCGAGGTAGTGACATTCAATAATCGAAACTAAGGGGAATTCCTGGTGTTTGTGTTTCCACCACAGTTTGATAAAACAGACTAATAATTGGAAAATCCATCTTCTTGTAGACAAGAACTTGATTATATGAGCCTGAATTGTGGAAACTTTTATACCTCAAATTGATTGAAATCTTTAGTTTGTTAGCATTGGAACGAATATTTCAATTATACTTCCGAATGTTTTACTTTGATTTGCACTGATGAGACATACGTTGTCGAAATGCTCATATGCATCAAACAATTTAACAGTAACTTCAGTATTTTGTTATTTGACCAAAAAAAAAAATGATTAATGTTGAATTATGATGTGTCGCAACAAATTTGGTATAAAAAATAAATAGATAAATTGTAATAAATCCAACTAAGCATACTGAAAATCTTTATGTTACATGTATGTGAAATATCAACGTATGCTCATAAAACATCAACAGTGAACAGTTACTCACTAGCACTGCTTCTTACTGCTTATATTAAGCTGTTACCACAAGTAATACGGAACAAGAACATGGCGTAGAAAATGCAACAAAAGGGCAAATTATAATAAAATTATGATGTGGTTCCGCCTTTCAAGATTGTTATGAAGAAATACAGCTAAAAGATCTTAGTTATTCTGAAATATGATGATTTATCATGATCAGCATTGCACTATATATAGATTATTATATGGCATTTTTCATAGCATATGCTTTATCAGCCCAAGGTCACTTTCATGAGCCCCGAGGGCCGAAGGACAAAGGAACAGGTGAACTTTGCAATGACGTTTCACAAAAAAGAGATGCCTGTCTAGTCGAAATCGTAATCAATTAATAAAAAAAATATAGTCAGATAAAACAAATATGTAACAGCTATGGATTCGTGCAGACATTCTACTCGTTGATTCATTATTTTACCATCATACACACTGGAAACCGTCGATGCTTATAAATTCGTTCCATCGTAATTTGCACAATTTTTTTACAGTAAGAGGGAAATATTCTATGCATCACCAGACTTGCAACAGATAGAATCAATTTAGTGTTTATTTGATTCCAAGACATTTGAGAAAATAAAATCTTGAATTTCATTGAACTCATCATGCTAAATCTTCAGGCCAAATATCAAATCATCACTACATACACATGCTGAGAAATCCTTGACGAAAGATGTTCCCGATTGATGGACAGACGGACAAGGGTTAAACAATATACCCTCTCTCTTACGGAGCGGGGTATAAATATACCTGCTCGATAAAACATCATATTTATTAAAAATAAAGCCATAATTTTACCTCTGAACAAAGCTACAATTCACGCTTTTACATCCCAATAAACAAAATATTGCTTTCAATATTTAATTACAATGCGATCAGGGTTCACATGGCGCCTTCCCCTCCGGGTCTATGGTCTCAACCCTTACACTATTGCGTTCAACAATGACTATGCCAAAAAAGTGGTCAGTGTACATCTGCAAACGAATACCAAAGCAAGAATGAGGAAAGGGGGGATCGTAAAATAATAAATCCAAATAACGGCAATTCATATCCAATACAAATTGAGACAGTATGACAAAGTTAAATCAAATAAAACAAAAATAAACGAGAACGCAACATAACTAAAGCACTTGCCGTGTGAACATAGCGCAAGATCCAGGGGAAGTGCACTATGTGTATTCAACCCTGACCACTATCTTGATATAGTCATTGCTAAAGACAATGTTAATATGGGACAGGTGCAACCTTAAACGCTCCCGAAAAAAGGCTAGATAAGTTCTTACATTTCATTTAGAGTGGCCCTTACTTGCCATTTCAAAAATTATGAATCAAGTTCTTTTCAATACTGTAAAATATATGAACCTTTTTCTTTCTTCATTTGCTATTTAACTTCAGTATTTTGTTAGTTATTATTCTGTGGCTATTATTATTTTTATTCATTTAATTCAACAGAACTTTATGTCCGGTAATTTTAGGAAGTATCACTCTAAGAATTTTAGTTTAGACTGAATTTGTGCCGGGGAGTTCCTAAATCATTCATGTCCCAGTGGCGGATTTAGGGGGAGAGGCGCGGGCCCCCTTAGGTTGGAACATATTTAAAATTCCTATGGTTATTAGGAAAATTTGGTTCAGCCCCCCCTTTTTGAAAAATTATGGGTCGGGCCCCCATTGTTGAAAAATCACTGAAGATTATTTCTAATACAATTGTTCATATTTCGTGACTCCCACAAATTTTATCAGTTCACGCTACCTCCGAATGCAACAGTACATCAAGTTCTTTGATTTGATTTATTTAGTTGTCGGTCTTCGTATATTTCCGGCGTAGCAGACGTTGTTGATTTCATTTGACGAATACAATTCTCTCAATTATTTGGAATGTTAAGCATGATGCCATTTTATTTGTGAAAGTATTCGGTCAAATATACGTCAGGATTACATTATGTAGATAAAAAAGGGAGTGCACTGTTTAAAGCCAAGGTAAGACGTCATAATCTTTTGTGGTACTTTCACTTTTAAAGAAATTGAGTTAAGGTCATGGATGGCTTTTAATATTGTATGGGGACTTTCGATGAATGAATAGCAGTCCTGTACAAGCTACGGATGTAGTGGCAACCTGTCGCCATCTTTTACTCAAGATATATAGTGATGAAGTATACTCAACAGGTGGAGTGAATCAGATGTGGATTCTCAAAAACTCAACTGAACTCAAGCACTGCAACAGTGTCAGAACATTTGATTTTTCTACTCCCTATACTACTCTTCCACACGATAAGCTTAAGTCAGTACTCCGGGATTTAATACACCAGTCTCTCTGTAATAAAAAGGGTGAAAGAAGATATTCATTTTAGTGATGGGTAAAGATGGGGCATAATTTGTTAAACATCACACTGATTCACACAAAAAGTAAACAGAGGAGGATGTCATTGCAATGCTGAAATTCTTGATTGATAACATATTTGTAGAATTTGGAGGACAAGTTTTCCAGCAGACAATAGGGATACCTATGGGGACTAATTGTGGGCCACTTTTAGCACATTTGTTTCTTTATTCGTATGAAGCCAGGTTCATACAAGGGCTTATCAGAAAAAATAACAATAAGCTAGCCAAATCCTTTAATTTCAGTTTCCGTTATATAGATGATGTTCTTTCATTGAACAATCCTCAATTCAAGGATAACCTTCATCTTATATACCCAACTGAACTAGAAATTAAAGAGACCACTGATACACCATCATCAGCATCATACCTGAACCTATACCTCTACATTGACAGCTCTTGGCGTCTGAAAACAAAACTTTACGACAAGCGTGATGATTTCGACTTTCCAATAGTGAACTTCCCGTTTTTGAGCAGTAATATTTTCCAACTTCTCCGCGTGTACATTTCACAACTCATTCGCTATTGCCGTGCCTGTAGTTTGTACAGCGATTTTTCAACAGAGCGAAATTACTGTCTCAAAAACTTATACATCAAGGGTATGTTCAGTCACTGTTGCAATTGTCACTACAGAAGTTTTACGGTCGTCACCACGATTTGACAGACCATTACAATGTTTCGGTTTCACAAATGAGAACAGATATCTTTGGGTAGATCCAGAGTTTGTTACCGGACTGACTAACACCGACTGTGACAAAACCGGACTTTTCACTGGCAGTGTGACGGGTGCCACGCGTGGAGCAGATCATGCTTACCCTTCCGGAGCACCTGATGATACATAAGTTTTTATAGAGGTTCACACTGCTAGTGCTTTAGTTTTGTGACGTTCTTGTTCTTTTTTGTTTATTTGTTTTGTCTTTGTCATACTGTCTCAATTCGTATTGCTGTGAATTGACGTGATTTTGGATTTATGATTTTAGAATTTCCCCTTTCCTCGTTCTTGCTTCGGTATTCATTTGCCGATGTATTACTATACGTTGTCAAGGCAACCTCGTGTGATGTTGTTTTGAAAAGTAATCGTTTGGTAAATATTTTTTTCTGAATGTGCACCAAAGTGAAACTATTTATAAAATAAGATGGAAATGAAAATGTTATTTATTGAAAAACTGCATTGCGTAAAATATTGAAGAGTTTACAAAATAGTTAACTGCGCACACGTGACTGCGCAACTTTCCGTTGTTGAAGAGTTTGCAGTGGGTCCAAGATGTTGACATTCCTACCATTGACGCTCCCTTCGGGAGCGTTTTATCATTATAATGCTGCATGTGTCATTAATTTTATCTTTTTATTACGAATTCCAAGTTAATAAATAGTTGTTCTTTTCAATAATTATAGTTACTATCAGTTTAAATTCCTATATTTCAAATAGTTGCATAACGGCGTGGAAATTTGAAAAATAATTTTTTGTGACAGATCTTAAAAACCATTTATTTCATGATATAAAATGAATAGATAAATAAAATAAATGGTCACTATGGTGTAAAAACCTTTTTATAAATATTTTCAAATTAAGGTTGATTTCTATGACAGTAGATCCCTACAAGTAAGATTTTCTTCACTATTTAATTGACCATACTGTAGCTTCGCCTTCCAAGTCACGTGACAGGCATATATAGTACATGGCTATGCCCAAATTATATAGTACATGGCTATGTCAAAATAGTATATTAGAGATTATTAATGCAGTTTCTTACAGGAAGCATACTCCCCTTTGGGTCGTTGTCTCTTTGACACATTCCCCGTTTCCCTTCTTTTCTCTATGATAAGCATAGTTATTTCTGAACTCCGAGGTTTTATCGTATAGTACAGTTTATAGAGGCTAATGTTTCACTGTTTTACTGGTAGGTACCAAAGATGACGTACTAATATTCTAAAAGTTCAAAGTAGTTACAGAAAAGAACAATTTTAAGTATGTTTCATAGGGTCCAATGTTCAAATATGTTATCTTTGTCTGTCTTTGTTTGTCTTTGTCCGACCGAACTTAAACTTTACAAGATGGTTGACAACAAAGTTAAACTGGATCAAACTGAATCATGTTCTTTTTACCTAAAAATTAAGTTAAACTTATTTTAGTTTGTGATCGAATCTAAAAAAAAAGGATAATTGTTTATTAAAATGCCCAGTTCCATACAACTGAAAAGACATATTTGTTTTATTTTTTTTCTTAGTTATGACACTTCATAAATTACGGCTGTAAACATCAATCCTTTTCTTTGAATATCGTTTTTACACTGCATGCTGGAACGTTTCAATTTGATGTAATTTTAAGGGGTAGAGGTAAAGGAGCCCTATTTTTGTTGCACACACATTTATAGTTATGGATACAATTTAACAAAATAATCGATTTTCTAGAATAACATTAATTACTCACTTCTAAACTGGGCCGCTTTTTTGTGAGTCTTTTGTCCCACTTTTTTTTTTAATATAAAAACAAGTTAACCATGACCATGATCTACAATCATAGATAAAATAGTGCCACTATCTAGTACACCGCCTTAAAATTCAAGATTTAATTTTCTCAAATGTTTTGGAATCAAATAAACACTAAATTGATTCTATCTGTTGCAAGTCTGGTGATACATAGAACATACCCCTCTTCCTGTTAACAAAATCGTGCAAATGACGACGGAATGAATTTAAAAGCATGGACAGTTTCATTCAGTTTGTTTTGCTGGTAAAATAATGAATCAACGAATAGAATGTCTATACGAAACCACAGCTATGCAAAAATTATGTTATGTATTTTGTTTTTGTCTGACTATATAGTTTTTATAAATTCATTACGATTTCGACTAGACAGGAATCGTCATTGCAAAGTACACCCGTTCCTTTTCCCTGACAAAAATATTAGATAAAAGGCATACAATGGAAATTTACGAAAACAAGGATTTAAATATTCCTTGTGTGTTGAAATTATGATCAGTGGAAGGAATAGCTATGTTTCGACTTTAGAAGAATTTTATCATTTAATGTCATAACATGTCATAATTTGCAATAGTTATAAACATGTTCAAGAACCACATACACGTATCAAAAAGCTCGAAAATAGAAGAAAATGTACTGTGTAATACTTATTTGCAAAAGAAAAAAAATGGTCGTACGCATTTGACCTAAAGATCAAATTTTTCGGTTGCATAAGGAACATATTTGCCAAATCTGCGGAATGGTATGTACATAGCACAAATTGAGAGTTGAATAAACGTATTATTCGTTCATGTTGACTGTATATAAAGAATGGGTTTTATCTCGAATCTTAATCTGCTCCCATGGTTTTTCAACATGGCATTTATGATTTAAGAATATCAAAACAATGGAGAATTCTTGGCTTTTGTGTTTACATAACAGTTTGATAAAACAGACTGATAATTGGAAAATCCGTCTTCCTGCACTTCAAGGACGTGATTATATGAGCCTGAAACTTTTAGGCCTCATAATGATTCCTCCTTTAGTTTTAAAGCTTTGGAACGAAGGTTTCAATTATACTCTTGACTATAAAAATGATTAATGATGAATCATAATGAATGTCTCACGACAAATTTCATCTATATTTCCGTATAAATAAGAGATAAATAAATCGTAACTAGAGCTGGTGCAATCAGAAATAATAGCCATCCCTGCACTGCCCTGCTTGATACAGAAAACAGTTGTTGTAGACCCCGGGCCTAGTTTTTCTAAATATTTTGGAAAGCAAATTATAGATAGTTGATATTTCCAAAAAAGTGGTCTTTGAGCCTTTCAGGAAATTTACCAATGTTGGAATCAAAAATTTTGGAAATCAAATTGGTGAAAATACGTGTTAATTGCAGCAAATTCCTTAGTATGGTTGCTTGGTAGAATTCCAAAAAAAAAGTTGTCTTTGAGACTGTCAGGATATAAGAGTTTATATGAGTTTATATGCTAAAAGTTAAAAAAATATTAGTCTTTGACATTATTAGGTAATTTACCAAAGTTGGAACCAGAATACAAATTCCGAAAGCTTATTGCACATCCTCAGACAATATGTAACAATTTTAAAACAAAGTTAAATGAATAAATCCAAACATGTAGGATGAGTTCCACTGACAATTTCTCACATGTGTCAAAATACACATTCTGGAGCCCCTTGTTTGCATAAAGACCAATACAAAAATCCGTAAGCATATTGCGCATATGCTGAATATATGCAACAATGCTATAACAAAACTAAAACACTTAATCCAACTAGAGGCTCAGAAGGCTCACATGGCTTTCTGGTTTCATCATATTTTTATATCTGAGGGAATGTAAATGGCAGCAGTCTAAGTGAAGGACCTTCCATACGTCACTGCTGTAAAGCTTTGTTTAATCCACTCAAGTCATTTCAGAATAGATAGTCAAAATTGGTTTCTCTAATTTCTAGCCAATTTAACCAACGCCTGACCAATGTGATGAAAATATTTCTCGTCACTAGTGAAAGAACAACTGGCGTAGAATTTCCCGCCAAATCTATTCGGAACGTAATCCTCGGTGTTTTACATTATGTCATTAGAGAAACATTTTCTACAACTTAAACACGTTAATTATGAAATTTATCACATCTTGTTAAATAAATTTTCAAATTTTTAAAAAACTCGGCAAGCCTCGTTTTCAAACATTTGCAAAATTTATTTAACTCGATGTGAGAAATTTCATAATCAACTTACTTCTCGTTGTAGAAACTATATATTTCCCATGGGGTACAATTGTAAACAATGTTCGGTCCTGACGGCCATGTTTTTTGGCAGATGGAAAAAAATGCTCAATTTTAGTGATGGGCCTTCAGAACGTCATTTCTGAAAAGTATGAATCATTCTCCTCGGAGGAAATTGTTAAAATTTGCTTTTCTAATTGGGTCCAATGTTAAACTATGTTCCCTGTTGTCGGCCATGTTTTCTATGGGATCAAAATTTTTCACAAAAAAATATTTAGTAATCTAAGTGGAGGATCTACCATACATCATTCCTGTAAAGTTTGGTTTAATTCGCTCTAGTCATTTCAGAGGAAATAGTCGAAATGTGTGTTTTCCCAAAGGGTGCAATGTTTAACTATGTTCAGCCAAAGCTGCCATGTTTGGCGGATTTAAAAATTTTGCAATGTTAGTAAATGACCTTCCATTTCTCATTTCATTTTTGTAAAGTTTGAATCAATTCCTTTCAGTATTTTCAGATGACATAGTTAAAATGTGCTTTTCCCTAGGGTTCAATGTTAAACTATGTTCGGCCCTGGCGGCCATGTTGTTGGGCCGATCTGAAAAATTTAAACCATCTTAGTAAAAGATCTATCAAACATTATTCCTGTATAGTTTGGTTCAAATTGGTCCAGTGGTTTCAGTGGAGATAGTTAAAATTTGTTTTCCCCTAGGGTCCAATGTTAAATTATGTTCCAAGTAGGAAGCCATGTTTTTTGGCGGATAAAAAAGTTCAACATACTATGTGGAAGACCCTCCATACATCATTCCTGTAAAGTTTGGTTTAATTTTTCTGGAGTCATCTCAAAATACATATTTTAAGAGGAAATAGTTAAAATGTGTGTTTTCCAATAGGGTACAATGTTAAACTATGTACGGTCCTGGCAGCCATGTTTTTCGGACGATCTGAAAACTTTAAGCATAGTATAGGACCTTAGAAACATTGTTCCTTTAAAGTTTGGTTCAAATTGGTCCAGTAGTTTCAGTGGAGGTAGTAAAATGAAAAAAAATAACGGACAGACGGACGACGGAAGACAGACGCCAAGTGATGGCAAAAGCTCACAAGGCCTTTTGTTTGCACAAAGACCAATATACAACATATCTGAAAGCTTATTACAGGTATGTGAAATATCAACGTAGGTTCTTAAACAACAACAGTGAATAGTTACTAACTAGCACTACTTCTTACTGCTGATATTTTGCTGTTACCACGAGTAATACGGAACATGAAAATAGTGTAGATAATGCAGCAAAAATGCAAATTATAATAAAATTATATTGTGGTTCCGCATTTCTAGATTAGTATGAAGAAATACGACCAAAAGATCCAGATTATTATGACAAATTGATTTGAATAAAAAAAAGCTCTCGAGAGCCTATAATGGTCAGTTGGCAATGGCTAACACAGAAGAGCTAAAAAACCATTGGTTAAAGAATCTCAATTCCAGCTTTCTTCATAGAACTGTTTATTATGTTTCATGTAAGAAACTGCATTGATAGTTTTGGTACAGCGAATAAAAAATGATGGAAATTTTACTTTCTTAGATGGTGAATAAAAGGATATGGAGTAAATGCACATGAGAAAAATTCTCTACAAATACATGGTAAAAAACAAGCAAAGGAACAACGCTTTTATTGTTGTTCTTCATCTTGAAGTCACCATGAGGCTTTCAACAATGAGCTTTGCTCATACCTCATAGTNAGTTCAAGACGGCCCCTAGCACCGGTTTAAGCGGAATTCTTTGCTTATTGTCGAGCAACGCTACATCCATGTCTTTCTTGGTCATGGGTGCGGGATTGTCAACAAACATCAATTAAACTGGCAAAGTGCTCTTACAATCACTGTCATCCTTTGCCCGACAAAAGCACTAGTGTATTAAGCTAGTGGACAACTACAACATATAGACAAACACAGGGCACTCATCAAGTCGAATGTAAGAAAACTTGGCGTTATAAAATAGTGAGATGTGGGCACTTAAAACAGGTGGTCTGGATTACATTTCGAAAATTACAAAAATAATTGCCAAAATTTGAAAGTATCAATAGTATATCCATATGAGAAATTCTCTCACGCACAGGTACACCATAACTGAAAAATATAGAGAGCATACATCTCTCGCACGGGAAATCGTTTTACGGACTCCACACTGCAGGAGAGACAAACTCCAGTCGTAAATGGTGAATACATGAATACATGGTAATTAGATGTCAACATTAATTTGATAATATTTCTTAAAGTGTCTACTTTTGACACCATTGCTTCATTTCATATCAAATATATTGAATATTTAAGATCCTACATATTTAAAAAAAATGTCAAAGACAAGAGCAACTGTTTGAAATAATGAAATATCATTACATTCATTCTGCTCTGTGTGGAATTCGGCGTATTTCATTGGTTAAGAGCACTTTCCATCATTTCCGCCACTATGCTTTATCAGTCGATAAAATGGTACATGCAAGCGACTCTGATAACGACGACGATGGCGGGGGTAATTAAGACAAAGAAACGATGCTTTATCCACAATTTGATTAAGTAATCTTGCATGAACACTTGACGACCAACATAATTCGTTCATATTTGAAAAAGTTCGTCAATATATAAAGCAAACTAAAAGGTTTTGATTGCAAGTCAGCCTACTTGGTCACGTATTTGTTAAATTTATTTAAGAATTGTCACTGCATATATATATTTCATTATTTTTTCTGTCTATGCTTTGCTGTCAATTGTATGTGTATACTTTGTAAGGAAAGGACAAATATAAGTGTCCACTAATATCTATACAAGTTGATATAATTTGCGTCCAATCCTTTTGTCTTTGAGCAATAAATATTAGTTAACTAAGTGTTAACTGCAATATTTTGTACTTTTGTTGTTGTGTAAAAGCATTGACCGAGCACACATTTTGAGCGAAGCGTTAATATAGATGATGCTTGGTTCAAAGTTTGTGTAATTTCAGAAAAAAGAAGTTTGAGTGTTTTTTCAAAGTGTCCCCTGCAATATTTTGGCAATACTTTTTTCAAAGTGTCCATTGCAATATTTTGTACTTTTGTTGTTGTTCTTTGAGCAATAAAATATTATTAAACTATGTATTAACTGCATTATTTTGCACTTTTGTTGTTGTGTAAAAGTATTGACCGAGCACACATTTTAAGGGAAGCGATAATATAGATGATGTTTGGTTCAAAGTTTGTGTAATTTCAGAAAAGAGAAGTTTTAGTGTTTTTTCTACAGTGCCCACTGCAATATTTTGTACTTTTGTTATTGTGTAAAAGCATTGACCGAGCACTCATTTTACGCGAAGCGCTAATATAGACGATGTTTGGTTCAATTTGTGTAATTTCAGAAAAGAGAAGTTTGAGTGTTTTTTTCAGTGTCCATTGTATAATTTGTTTTACTAAAGCGGCCATCTTTGACAAGGGTGAAAACTGCTGAATATTTCATTTTTGACGCAAATTACTTATAGAATTTTTTTTTTATAAATTTTGAAATGAATAGATAAGTAGTCTCAGAGGATAAGACCTTTGAAGAGATCGGATACAATTGTGCATATTCAATAAAATTAAAAATAATTGGCATTTTTAAAAATAAGAATAAGAACATGTATGATACTTTAAGATATGCTATTTTAAAACGTTTATTATTAAAAAAAAAACAATGTTGAGATGACAGGCGCGGAAGTGCTTAATTCGTGAAATGTATAAATTTGCCGACCAACAGCAATATAAGGTGAATCTTTATGAAAATCTACGCAGACGGATAGAAAGACGAGAGGTACACAATTAATAAATCATGAAAACAAAAGAATAAGGAAAATGAAACAAAGAAGCAAAATTTTCTCAAATACACCAATCTCTCGATGAAGATGACAAGACGTTAGTCTTTTTTTCGGGGGAGGGAGTAAACAGAGTTTTCAAATACCATTTGTTCAATCCAAAATTGGCTGAAACGAGATTCGTATAAAACCAGTTTGCAAAAAATTACAAAACAACATCTAATTATCACCTTCATGCATGCTCTATGGGTCATTTGGGTTTTTCAAGCTTTCAAACATATTTTGGTTTCTTGTCTGAATAAATCTGAACTGAAAAGACATACGTTTTCGAAATGGTTATCTACAAAACAGAAATCAATGCAGTTTCTCCGCATGTGTGCATGTATGTCCCTAGCAGGAAAATGAGTTCCATACGGTACACTTACTTACTTAAGATTATTTATTAAATAAGAATTATGCATAAAAAATGCAACGCTAAAATGAAAGAACTTTAATTTTAAAGTGTATTGATGATTCTCAATGTTTTGTGATCGGTATCGTTTATTAAAGTTTTGCTTATTCATATTTTCACATTATATCTTACAACACATCTAAATTATAAGTAAATGTGAATTTGTAGTATATTAGACCATACATGAACTTATATTCTAATCTCACAATTTGCTAAATCAGCTGAACAACCCCTGTTTACTAAGTAGTATATTAGTAGATACTATATATTTTAATAATTTTTTCTTGTTTTTTCCCGATGTAAAAATGTAATGTGTGTAATTGAAACAATAGATATCAGCCGTAGAATAAAATACTGCTTTTCAGTATCATCGATGCAAATGTAAAAAAAAATCCGAAGAAATTCGATCACGTATTTTCAAATATCTTCATAACTATTTTTATTCCGTATTTATTTTCGATTTTGTTACTTCCCTTTAGCAGAATTGGTTTACTTGAAAAAAGGTTCCCCTCTCGATATGTTACAGGGGCGCCTGCAACTTTCCTATATAGGTGACACTTGGAGCAGGTGACCTTTAATATATGAATGTAACAATCCCCTGTCTGAGTTACAACGAAACAGATTAGTGTATCTTACGTTTTAGAGGCCTTCCTTCGCTTCTTAGGTGTTCAAGTAAAGGTAGTTCGAGCCTAATAAAAACATCAGACAGAGTGTTTGTAGGTTAAAGTTTTTTGTAGTTCCTAACTCGTATGTTAAAAAAAATAATAAAATAAATATGTCACCGATCATCTTTTTTTGTTACCAGGCTTTGAAAATAAGGCCAAAATTATTCGGTATTTTTCAGCAACATTTACAAAGAATATACAGGGACGCTGAGAATATGCTTATTGTTTAGCTTTCATATGAAATAAATATCAGATATTTTTTTATATTTTTTTAAGAGAGATACACTTCAGCTATCTGTTGAGCTGAAAAAGTCTTTCTCTAATGATATGTCAACTGTTTAAACCGGTTTGAACCGTTAGAGAAATTTTCATATTCAACGTATGTTGGATAAAAATGTTGAATAAAACCCCGTGAAATTTACCAACAAATCTATTCAGAATACAATTCTCGCCGCTTATCATTTATCATTAGACAAAAAAATTACACCACTTTATTCCGATTATTACCATATTTTATCCACTCTCGATAATTTTTAAAATGCTCGGCAAGTCTCGCCATTGAAATTTTAAAATTTAACTACCGGTATCTCTTGTGGATAAAATATGGTAATGGACAGTATCTTGTGGTGTAATCTATATATATATGTCACCGTTTGATTAAGAGAGATATTTTATTTAGCTTATAATATGGTTAATATTTACCAGAAACGGGAGATAAGTCGCAGGAAAGTGAATGATATAAATGTGTCAATTTAATATGACGTCACAATGGAAAGGCTGAGAAAAGAATACCCGGCATAAAAATCATTCCACATCCGACTCTATTTTTCGATATGCGCATCGTATTAATGTCGATATACCTTAAGCGTCATACAGGGTAAGGAAAGCCCTAACAATGAAAAGATGATGATCTTACAAATATTGGAAAATGCTTGAATTGATTGGATCCGAATGCAAAAATTGTTTGCTCTAATGGTGCATTATTGTTACAATAGGGATTCAGTAATTGCTTTGAATTGATTCTTTTTTTGGAATGAAACTGGAATGTGTGATTTCCGCGTTGAAACAGATAAAACTAAGAGTTCTTATCCATCAAATTTCTTTTTAATGGTCAGGTTGGTATGTGTGGAGGATGCTCAGTTCATTGGGGGCTCTTTATAAAGCCATGCGCAACAACGATGTTTGATTCGTTGAAGACTTGTGTTTGCATAAATGGTATAATGCAAAGCATATATGAAGTGTCGGGTATCGCTAGTGGAGCAGGACATACTTAACCTTTCAGAACACCTAATGCCACTTCCAGTTTTTATGGGAGTTCACACTATAAGTGCGTTAGTTTTAAATGTTGTGTGTTTTTATATTTCCGTGCTTTAAGACAGTTTGAAGACATTCTGACGCTTTGTTTTTCTCTGGACTGGTTTTGCAACGTCTCTGTAATAACCACATTCTTTGTTCCTTCGGAATTCTCTTGACGTTGTTTCATATTGAAACCTCTAAATATTTAGTACACACATTCTTTTATAATAAAAAAAGCACGTAATATTAACATCACAACAATAGAGGTCAAAAGTTCAAAAAACGACCAAAAAAAATAATGAGTAAAACAAATGCCAAAACCAATTAATCATTTAAGTTGACAAAAGCATGTAAGTGAGGACCACTGATGCTGCTATATATTTTTTTATAATTTATATGTCTATACAAAAATATGTACAGGTATATGAAAATGGATAACAAGGTTGCACACAGCTCTATATAATATGAATGATGATATGTTGGTAAGGCACAGGTGGAATGTATGATTGCAAATGCCAACTGTAATGAAAATCATCTTTTTAAGCATGTTTTCTTCGGTAAAACCAGCAAGGTCTACGGCTGATTTTGAACCATTGCTTAATTGTCATCTATTGCAATATTATATAATAATTTAAATATCTTAAATCTGATTTGTTCAAATCGTGTCACATGACATTTGAGTTTTCGCTGGTCAACCGGCTAGCGTTGGGGCATAGGGAGGTCAACCGGTGAATAAGAAAATTCGATATAATATAACAGTTACCACCCTAGATAATGTGTGACCCAGTGGTTTCTCTCCCCTCGAAATTTAGGTCACCCTCCAGCAAGCTCCCGGGTGACCTTAATATCTCGGGGAGAGAAACCGCTGGGTCACACACTATCTAGGGTGGTAATTGTATAATAGCGCCTTCACTGTTGCCCAGCGTTCTAGACCACTGGGCCATATAGGCTATATGAAAATATAGCTTTCGGTAACTGGATCATTCCTCGTAGGAAATCTGGAGTTGTAACAAAGTACACGATGAACATTGGGTGGGTAGGACATAGACTGAAGAAGGAAGAAGGATAAGGTTGTAAAAGGTAAATAGACAATAGCGTTGCACACAGCTCTATATAATATATATAATAATGTGTTGGTACGTTGATCTGCAAAGGTAGAATGTATGATTCGGATTTTTTCCAACAGTGATGTTTCTACCTGTATTGGGTTTTATTCGCATGTTTATGATACTATAGGGAAACGGGATAAAGAAAGGGGAGGTTTGGGTAATCATAAACTGGTTTAACCCTACCACTGGCTTTTGCTAGTGCCGGTACCAAGTCCGGCTATCCCGAGTTCCTATCGTTATTTATGTTTGTCTCTTGTTTTCATTATTGTGTTTTCTGGTGCAGTTTGCTTGTAAATTGTGGTATGTGATTGTAGTTCCTGGCCATTGTAGGTGTTTGCTGTTATCCTGTTTTTGTAATTGTAATGAAAATTATCTTTTTAAACATGTTCGCATCGGAAAATTCAGCAGGGTTTAACCCACCATTTCTTTGGAACCTGTACCAATTCAGGACCATTTCGGTTTATTTTTCATGGTGGTGTTGCGCCTGTTTTGTCTTTGTGCCCTTTGGATTTCGGCTCTTTTTCATTCTCTTCGGTAATTGAATTATCACCCTCATTTATGCAATAGCTGTTTGAACAATTCATTGTCTTAGAAACTGTCAAAGTAAGGAAATATTCCATCCTTGTTATTTTTCTCGATTCAGAAATTATATTACCTTTACTTCACTACCACATCTAAAATAGATATGAAGTGTTTGGTTCTTAAATGAGAAGAGACATATTTCGCTAGATGCATTTCCTTGTGGATCTAAAGATTAGAAATTACCAATTTTGACCTGGATGGACATCCACGCATCTCGGGATTGATGGTCACTTATCACAGTGTGACGGATGCAATATACAATGCAGAATATGATTATCCTTTCTGACGTCACTCTCGGTTTTCGCAGTTCACATTGTGAGTGTTTTTGTTTCGAATGTTTCTATTGTAATGTTTTGAGAGGGTGTCATGTCTGTATTACGTATCGGGTTATTTTTCCTTGTCTCTGGTCTTGTATTTTTGTTTTGTTTTGTTTTTTTTTCTTTTTTTCTTTTTTTTTTGCTTTATTTCTGTGGAATTCTGCAGCTGTTGTTTTGAAAATTACGACCAAAGTGCACGACCAGCAGATATTTCACATGTTAATATATACTATTTGAAATATGTAAGTTTAAAGATTTTTACGAGGAACTTTATTCCTATGTAATAAGACAGGCCAGAAAATAGAGTGTATAGTTGATGTTTTGAGTTAAGTAATCTTGATTCAAACGAAATGTCGTTATTTCATAGCCCAACATAAAATAAAAATAACTTAGTAGTAAGTCTTCCACGGAAGACATGTGTCGCCTGCGTAATAACACAAAACATATTTTAAGTTCCGTCAAACAGGAAGTGGGCATGCGAGACTTCCCAAACTCTGTTACACGGTATAGGCCCCTTACTTATACTCCATGCCAAATTGCAGAAGGCTCGTATAAAGGAATAATACATGGCAAAATCCGTATCACATGCCGTATCATCCCGAGTTACCAATATCAGCACGAGGGCCTCTGGCCCGAGGGCTGATATTGGTCGAGGGATGATACAGCGTGTGAAACGGATTTTACCATATATTAAACAGTTTATCATATATATAAACAGAGGACTACTAATCCGAAAAATACTGTCAAAAATTGAAATCGGTAAGAGAAAAGCATGTATTTTGTGAAGAGGAAAATTTCAAATTGGCGGAAAGGACTAGAAGTTTTGCACTAATTCTAACATGTAAAGGAAAAAAGTTTGCTAGATTTTTTTGCCTGATCCTCACAAAACAATTTCACCCCAAACAAATCTTTGTTATTCCCCCCAAAAAAATTTTGCCCCCCAAAAAATGCCCCCCCCCAAAAAAAAATTGACTCCCGAAATTTTTTTAATAAAAACTAGTAAAATTGAAAAAAAAAATTCGAAAAAGGGTATGTGATAAAGGGTAAGCCATGCGATAAAGGGTATGCGATAAAGGGTATGACGTCATAGTGTGAATACGGAATGAACGTCATGCACTGTATCACATATTCAAAACGTCTGTTTTTATTACTAAACATATGATAAATGTCTTTATTGATCAGTGCTAAGCAAAACAACAGACTACCTTCAGGCACATAACGGGGTGTCAATATTTCGCCAAAATAAATCGTGTCATCTCAATGAAAGACGTGTGTTGTCACACTGATATTCCACAAATAGTGTTCATATATACATCCATGAATAAAAAAAAAACAATGAAATAAAGTTGATATGGTTTCTACAAATGTAATTGTTAAAGTAATTTATACATTCAAATCCGTCTGTATGTTATGATATATTCTGGGTAACACTGACTGCTATCATAGACGATGAATTCTCTGAAGTTCCACTGTCCGTCAACAACAACAGAATCAAAAAAACCTTGTCCTCTTGCATTGTGCGACGCATCACGACATTGATCTTGCCTGCAGGTTTTACATGGTGGACGTTTGTATTCCTTTACTTCACTAGTAACAAACATTTCTCCCAGTAGTACTCTTGCTAATATCATTTTCTTAAGGGATTTCTTGTCTCTTCTGTCTTTTGGATCTAATGAATCAAAACCAAAACTACCTTTCATTTGTTGTAATATGTATGCATACAATACAAGATCTTATATAATATTTATCTGAATTGGATGTGAACATCTTATCAAGTAACTACACTCCTTTAAGGCAATACTATAAATGCTGCATTAAAACAACCAAAAATTTCAAAATGATACCTTAAAATATCAAAAAAAGAACAAAAATTCGATTTTTCCAATGGTGGTAATTCTTTCTGCTTGTTATGATGCATACAGCAATAATAAGACTTTGTATCCAAATTCTGTACAATGTTAAAAAAAAAGCACGCCGAATTTTTGATGTGCTGTTCGTAGAAGTCATTTGTGTCGATGATATCTCAGTTTTTATTTAAAACTGATCATAGGTTTTTCATATAGAAATAAGACAAATGTGTCTATGTGACACGGGTGCCCCCGCAAGATTTATAGGCAAACAGGAAGTAGATATGTGACCGACTTGAAAATGAGAGACACGGTACAACTCATCATACCGAAGCATAAGACAAAATACATACACATGCCGAGTAATCCTTGACGAAAAAGTTCAATATATGGTTATAATAGGAAATAATCAAAGTTATCGTCAAACAGGAAGTAGATTATTGACGGACTTGAAAAGGGGAGACACAGTTCAACTCATCATACCTAAGCTCGGACTAAATATCAAATCATTACTGCAAACAAAACCTGAGAAAACCTTGACGAAAATTTTCGGACGTACGTACTGACGGACGAACAAGTGTAAAATTTAATTCCCTCGTCGCCTAAATGCGGGGGCATAAAAATTCAATAAAGCTGTATTCTAAGCAATGTTTGGCAATGTTCTTTTCTTCTTTTATATTATAAGTCAACACTTAGTAAATGTCTATGATTATTATTGTGTCACAATAAGGTCTAAGCCATGTAGCTTATCTTCATACGGCACAGTAGTATCTTCCTCATGATGATTTCAGAACAATAGAATTTAGGACTCCTAAGATAGTGTTACTTCTGTAAATTTTAAATTAATTTTTTCTTTAATTAAACTAATACATATTTGTTTTATACTCAAAATTTAAAGAAAATTAAAGTAGTGAAAATTTCTTAGCCTTACCAAGGGTCAACTACCTTATTAACTAAGTATATTGATATTTTTTCTCAAATACACAAAGAACACAAATTAGTAGAAAAAATAAAAAGAAAAATTGTCAAAATTTCTCAACCAGGAAATAGCTATAAAATATGTATCATATGTATCATACTTTTAAATTTCGATTTTTATATTTTGTTTTTTTTAAATTGTTATTCTGACCACCTGTTTATTGTGCCCACATATGCCAAGTTTTTTTTATTTACTTTTGACTCAATGAGTGCCCTAAGCTTGTTTAAGTGTTGTGATCGACTTCTGTTAGTTTTTATGTCAGGCAACGGACGACAGAGGTTGCAAGAACACTTTGCCAGTTAATTTTATATTTGTTGACGACTCAGAAACACGGATATAGCATTGCTAGACATGTAATAATGAATTCAGCTCAAATCAGTGCTAAGAGCAGTCTTGATCTTACTATCAGGTATGAGCAAAGTTCATTGTGAAAGGCCTCACGATAACTTCAAGATAAAGAACAACAATAAAGGCGTTCTGTTATTTTTTTAGCATATATTTGTAGATAATTCGTCTAATGTGTATTTACTCCATATCCCTTCATTGCTTATATAATATAATATTTAAAGAAAGCAGACCTAGGTTAAGGAAGGTTACTCTTTAATCGGTTAGGCGTTTGAAACAGTTATTGGTGTTTTGGGATTGCTAGTAAAATCTTAAAAGACAAAATGCGACTAAAGGAGATTTGTGGGTAAAAGTACCAAAGATTTTGACAGACAAGTAGAGAAACCAGCTTACCTTCTAAGTTTTCATGAAAATAAGAAAAAATAATTTTTACTAACTATTGGAATTTATTGTGTATAAGAAAATGAAATTATTAAGATTTAATCAGATGTAAATTGTTATATGTTCATTTACTGTTTTGATTGATATAATAATGTCTGCTAGGAAAACACAGAATTTCACAGAAATTTTATGCGGCAACTAGGGCTTATTAATGGAATGAAATTATAGAGCTTAAAAATCAATTGCAGTGCAAAACGTTGTAACCTAGTGTCAAAACGTAAATAAAACGTTTTGAAATATTCTTTTAATTACATCATCTGCGAAAAGCGTCTTCAACGGGTTGTAGTTTTTTACGTACATGATTTCAGCAACAAAAATATAGATAGCTTTTAGTTCGAGTTTTACATATGGCCACATTTCGACAACGCATGTCTCTTCAGTGTAAATCAATTATTTAGTAGATCAAACTATAAGCATATGAAATCGATGATAATAATGTAAACTTAGTTAATAGTGTCATAGAAGTGTTTTCATGATATCTGTTTTGGGGCCCATTTTCTTGGTTGTTTAAATATTCTTTGGAAAAAAAACAGAAGACTTACATTGTACCTGCCAAATCGAATAATTGATAGAATGATGTTTTTTAGTACCAGACCAATATATAGATGTACTAAAAATCATATTTAAATATGTTCTTATAAACTTTCGACTACCGTAAATTCTGTGTATTTATGGTCTTCAAGATAGTTTGGTAGAAGGTATTTTTGATGTAAAGTTTTTAGTACATAGAATGTAATGTAATCGCATTTTTCCAATATTAAAGGTACCGAAATCGAATGAAATTATACAAGAATTCGAAAACTGTCGACTTTCATCTTTTTGTTCTCCATTATTATGTTACATATTTTTTTCATTTTATATGAAAGGGTACGCCAAAAATTACATGTTTTTATCATAGAGTTACCCGATACTTTTCAAAGGTAATATTTATTGCAGCTGTGCTCTCATTGCCAAATGGGTTTATTAAATTATTATGGCTTCACTAACCTGAATATTGGTCACATTTTGTCGGGCTTTCAGCAGTATATACACCAGTTCCAAACATTGCATTAGTTGTTAATCTTACATCAAACCCCTGAGCTGCAATTACGTCAACTCTGTCAGGTGTTGTCCCGTGGAAAAGATAGTTCTCATTTACCATTGGATAAATCTCACGTGACAAAATGTTTTTCCCTTTTTGTGAAGTTTTAATATTTCCTCTATGTGTGTATGGTATATCTTCTAATTTGGGGAATGGTCGCTCTAGATGGCCTACTTTACGGAACAGATTGGCTCTGCATTGACAGTATTTTTCAGCTAAACCGGGGTTTTCTATTCTTTCTACTTTTTCAACTTCCATTGAACTGTAATTCAAACTATCTAGACCTTTCGAATCTTTTCCTAAGCCTACAAACTGTTGCATCCATGTAGTCTTTACTAATCGCTCAATTGCTAAGTAGTCTTCATGACTTACTTCCACTTGTTCCCAGCATTTTCCTGCCGTGAGTTGACAATTCCACTCTCGTAGCGTCTTATCCTGGTTGTAAACTGTCCAGTAAGATGGAGATTTCAGCTCACCCTTGTACAAATCAATATGTAGTTGTACTAAAATATATAGGACATGACGAAATATCAGAAACAGAAACAAAAGCAGTATTGTAAACTTGGTTTAATTCAAAGATCTATCGTCAAACGAATAGATAGAAAGAGAAAAGTTAGGATACCAATCATCATTAATTAAACTCCATATGATTCTATTCAAATAAGCAAGGAAACTCCTGGTATCTGAAAACAATGCTGACTTGAAGTGTGAATGAAAGGATATGGAGTACATGCACAAGAGACAAAGTCTCTACAAATACATGGTAAAAACAAGCAAGCTAGGGAACAACGCTTGAAACACTTTTTGGATCAAAAAAATTTTATTTCTGATATATTAAAAAGGTTTCATTAGGAACCAGAATCTTTAATTTAAAAGTTAAACCTTACCAAATTTTATAAATTTTCAATGGTACAAAACCAAGCTGCTTCAATATTATGGAACAATACTTCTGACGACTTTTGAGTTTGTCATTACGGAGATAGGACTCAGTGATTTTACTTTGCAAAACTACCAAAATATTTAAAGAATTTTACAAAGGTAAGCGACAAGGGAACTTTCAGTAAAAAAATGAATAGTCCAAATATATCGACGAAATCAAAAACACAAAGAACCAAAGACATCATGTAAGTACGACACCTAAAAGAAAAATGTTGAACACACAACGGACCAAAATAAAACCACCAGTGAGAAAATATGCACCGGAAGAGTTAGTATTTCTTCTTATAGGGACTCGTCGTGTTGGACATATTTCACGAAAGGATATGGAGTAAATGAACATGAGATCATAACACATATGTTAACTCCAACTGCAATAATTTTAATGAGCTGTATGGCCATTTCGGAAATTAATTCCTCATCAGCAGCACTAGAACCCAAACAAAGGAAATCCATAATTTCAAAAATATGTTTAAAATGCATAAAACTAAACGAAATCCGAATAATCAGTAATATCAAATATAGCTAAGGACAAAACTGCGATGTCTATTCTGAAAATTACAAAATTTTGTCTAGTTACATGTATCCATAGAAAAGACCCAAGTAAATCAGGGATTTTGTCGCCATTGAACAAGACAGTAGGATCCTATTACAATGCGAGCGCTCACTCTTCGATATACTTGATATTTTGTTCACGGGTTGGTTCTTTACGACACAGAATGTTATGATTCTGAACAATTCAACGGATATCGAGTAAATGTAAATGGAACAAAATTTTTACAATCACATATGAAGATTCAACAAACGGAACATTGATGTTCTTCATTTTGAAATAACCATACATTTATCCTGTGATCAATGATGCAGGTTTTCGAACTACTTTTTGTTGATTATCGCTCACTTAACATCCATATGTAACAACTACTATTCATGAATGCAATAAACTTTATTTTTTCCGTTGAAAACCCACAGATTTTGTTTATCAAATTCTGAAATTGGTATTGCCTTTATAATGGAGCGAAACGTTTCTTCTTGTTTACAATGTTTGGCAGCCAGACGGGCCACTGAGTGCCCAAGTGAAAAACATCGTTGTTTTTAAACCATGAAGCTAACAAATTCGGATTTGTGTCAAGGTGCTATCATAGCATGGAAGGGTAAGATTTTCCCTTCGAACCATGAGGACATATTTAGTGACTTTTCCCTGTTATATCAATAAGAGGTCATTGTTTGAAAATTTAAAAATATGAAAACAAGACTTTAGTATATTTAAACTAAATTAAATCAAGAAATTATATTTGCCATATGTTTGACCAATCAATGGAAAAATGTTAAGATTTACTTTCATTTAACGCAAAATTTTAAATAAAGCTTTCCAAGAAATAATATAAGTTACTATAATGACGAGACAGAATTGGGTGCTAGTCAAGTTTCTGTCGATGAGGAATTCAGAGAATTGAGTTTATCTTTGTGGTTGGTTAGATAAAGTGTGGAACTTGTGTTTATGCAGAAAAAAATATTTTGTGTCATGTGCAGTAGTCATCTCAACCTGAAGAATAGAAGAACGTACAAGAAGATTCGAAACTTTTTGTACCATGTATCATTTTGCTGGAGGTTGATGCATCATTAAACCTGGTTTAACCCACCATTTTATTTATAAAATGCCCGTTCCAAGTCGGGAATATGACGGCTTGCCAAAAATGATCTGTGTTGGATTGTGTTTCCCTGATTCAGTCGAATGTTATACGGATTTTCCTTACTGGTCTCTTCCTTTGATCGATTCGGACTTTTGTTGTCACTTTAATTTGTTGTGAAAGACTGTTACTGATATACCAAGTGAGAAAATGAATGCTTTTTTATTATTCGATAGATTTTTTGGGTGCAACAGAAGGGTTATGTAGAAACATATGGCATATTATCCTAACAAATTTGAAAAATGCCTTTTTTTCTCATTTGGGAAAAAGGGAAAATTCATGATTTTCACACCGAAAGTCCTTTTAATTAGTTTTTATTGTTGTATTTGAAGTGTTTATGTTTTGTGGTTGGATAGCGTCTTGGGTCTTCCGTCCTCTGGTGATCTTGCTTGTGCCTCGTCTCTGGACTTTGAAGATATTGGTACATTGTTGTTGGTAAAGAAGAAGCCTACTTTGTGAAAATGACTAAATACCGAAGTTATATCTCTTCAGTGCAGATAAAATCTAAACGTTTGGAAGAACATAAAACTCAAAGATGTTAAAAACTGATAGGGAACAAATATCCAATATGATCTAAAAGTAAAGCCAAAATCATCTTAGGACAGAGCTTTGCATGAGGGAAATACTCCTCAGTTTTCACCAAAATTTCATCAAAATGACTATCCAGATGGAGGACTTGTTTTTCAACAGACTATCGGAATTCCTATGGGCACAAACTGTGCGCCTCTCCTAGCCGATCTGTTTCTCCACTCTTATGAGACTGAATTCATCGAAGGGCTTCTTCAAAACAAAGATAAAAACTGGCCCAATCCTTCAATTTTAGCTTCCATTATATAGATGATATTAAACAGCCCTCGCTTTGGTGATTTTCTTCACCTGATCTATCCAAAAGAGCTCGAAATAAAGGATACAACAGACACTTCCACATCAGCCTCGTTCCTTGACCGTCATCTTGAAATTGACAACAGAGGTACACTTCAAACTAAGCTGTACAACAAACGCGATGACTTCACCTTTCCAACAGTAAACTTCCCTTTTCTTTGTAGCAACATCCCAACAGCGCCGGCATATGGGGTTTACATCTTCCAGCTTATTTGCTATTCAAGAGCATGTGTCCATACAGTGACTTCCTTGGTAGAGCCCGGTTGCTCACAAATTGGCTACTTCAACAAGGGTATGTTACCCAAAACTTGAAGTCATCCCTCCAGAAGTTTTACGGTTGACATCACCATCTTGTGGACCGCTATGGAATATCTGTTTCCTAATTGTTGTTTCCTCTACCGGATTTGACATGTTCAACACGGCGGGTGTCTTATAGGAAGCAGGAGATGCTAACTCTACCGGTGCACCTGATCTCACCCATGGTTTTTTATTGGGCCCGTGTTGTTCATCTTTGTGTGTTTCTTTTCTGTGCCGTACATTTTTTGTACTCATGTTGTGTCTCTGTTTCTTTTTTTTTGCCATTGTCGCTGGATTATTCGTTCGGTTCTCACTTACTTTGATTTATGTAATCTTGTCCTTTATTCCTTCGCTATTCTACTGCCGTTGTTTTATATTTTATATACAGCTCTTGCTAGCTATGGTTAGTGATATTAGTGCCAAAGAGATGAACCCTTTTCTGCCATTAACTCGTGTATATACTTAAGGTGGTATCGTGTTGCATTTCATATATTAGGTCTTTTTCATCATTAGAAGCGCATTTAACCATTTTCAGACATATATTAGAATGCGCCTCTATTATGTTGGACTATTTCAACATTGACAGTTCACTCGGTTTTTTATGTGACTTTTTGTTTACAGCCATGGGAATTTACTGAAAAGATTTCTAAATTGCTTGATCTGAGAAGGAGAAAAAGGAGACAAATGAAGTTAAAAAACAGGAGTATACTAGTATTAAAAAAATTCTAAAACAATAAAGAAATCTTTAACGGCATTACAAAGCAAACAGCATATTAGTTTGAATAAGGTGTCCTTGGTTTTTCAGATACCGATTCATTGAACATACCAGTGAGTCAATTGAGATTAGAAGTGAGGAATCTTTCGTCTTTTTCTTAGCCTGGAAACAATTTCTCTAAAAAGAAGAAGTGATAATACGCATATTGCTGAAATTTCCAAATAAACTACAACAATATGCTCAACCAAAGTGTGAAATATTGGTAGAATGATCAACAGTTGCTGGCATTACCTTCTGCTTTGGGAAAAAATTCTGCATGTAATGGAAAGAAGTAAACTGTTAATATGAAGTCCCTTTCATTTTTATATTTTTCTAAAGAATCTAAATACATCGGGAATACATCAATTCTAGCACGCCATTTTTTTTATTTTGATACTGAAATAACTTTTAAAAACTTGTTAGAGTTTAAGGATTTACAGACGACTTGAATGTAACATTTTTTCCTTAAACAAAGGTTGAAAAATATAAGCAATCAAGCCATTCTTTACGCAATAGGGGATATTGACGGGCTATTCTTCATGATTTCGGGCTATTGGATCCAATGACCTGAAGATTTACAGGTATTCTAGCTGGCCTCTCACTGATACTGCCGATGTCTACTGAAATTCATGATGATTCTTTACAAAATCCCTCGGGAAGTTTTGAATTTGATTTTCCTTGTGTAGTGCGACAGTGTTTTACCAGCAGACTAGGCTCCCTGAGCTAGCCGGCAGTTTAGCGGCTAGCACTCCTTGAACCATCTTTCTAAATTACGTTTTTTTCTCCCACCTCGGACAAAGAAATCCATTGTTTTCGCGGTGCAAGATTTTCCTGCCTTACACAGGGGATGTAAGACAAGCTACACGCATTTATTCCCGCCAATATCTTGTAATTACGATATACTCAGCTTAGGCTACATGCATCGGAAAGTATATCATTAAATGCAATAAAATAGCATAGACATCGCCTTCGAACGACTGAAAGTGAACTAAAACACACAATAAATGCGTAAATCTTTGGCACTGAAATAACACCGGACTCGGACGCGTGTTCCATGCTTTATGACGTCGTGAAAAGAGAAGTAATTCACTGATGTCAACAATGGCGTTTCGACGGTGATTTGATTTTTTAGATGCTGAGGGGGAAGAAAATTATCAAACACCAGTGAGAGGGTCAGACAAAAATATCTCAGACATCCCCGGGCAAGATTTCTAGCGTCTCGAACTCAGCAAGCTTCGTCCGAGTACTTGAAATCTTACCCTTGGGTGTGTGAGATTTTTCTGTCTGACCCTCGCCCTGGTGTTAGATTCTTATAGTCTTTTTCTGTCAATCTCAAGATTGTGGTCTTGGAGTAATTAGTCTACCTGTATTGGGTTTTATCTGTGTTTTTATTAAACCATAGGGAAACGGGATAGAGAAAGGGGAGGTTTGGGTACCTATAAACTGGTTAAACACTACCGCTAGCTCTTGCTAGTGCCGGTACCAAGTCCGGCTATACTGAGCTCCTATCGTTGTCTACGTTTGTTTTTTTTTTTTTTTT
>MJUU01061191.1:107056-125763 GCA_002080025.1 Modiolus philippinarum
ATTTTATTTACTTATTGTTGTTTTTCTTGTGCAGTTCCCTAGTCGATTGTGGCATGTGATTGTAATATCCGGCCATTGTAAGTGTTTACTGTTATCTTTACTATATTAATGTAACGAAGTTTGTTGGTACTAATAGTGAAGCCCATAATGCAGAGGAAAATGTTAGGTCGTTAAAACAGCTGTATGAGAAGGAAATGAAGGCAATGTCAATCGTGATGACTTGTAATGTGTTATGACTCTTAGTTAAAAGGAAAGGTAATTTCAAAGGATATTTTATCAAATATCACGATTTGCAAGTTTCCTTCTGCATTCGAAATGAGCTCATCAAATGGACTATCAAAGAATTTCAAACATGCCTCACACCTTCACGATCCCGTCGTCAAAGTTCAATCAAACTTATTTCCATTATTTCCAATGCCAAGTGAACGATAAACCAAATGCATCCAAGATCTATGCAAGAAATGTGATGTAAAAAAACAAACTTACCAAACAGAATTGTTAAGAGCCAAAGTCAAATAGGTAAAGCAGGCGGAAAGCTACTGGAAAAAATTGACTAACGTGCATTTCAAAAGAAATGGTTTAAACCGGTTTTATGTCATGAAACCCCCACCCCATTTTCAATTGCGGTATTGTCCGGAAGCAATTCAAATTCAACAACAATTGCTATTGAAAGGTCGTATACAGGAAAAAAGAAATAATTAACCCAATATCAAGTAAAAACTGAATCTTAAAACACAGTTCGGATATTTTTCAACAAGGGACAGATATCAACATACCATTTTACCATTTCTGTTGTGCATTAATATAAGGATTATATTGCCATATTTTCACGCCACGAAGATCGCAAAATAAATCGCTCGAGAAAATTAGTTGGTTTACAGTTTAGTCCTCGGTACAAAAGCAGCCCACTGGGGGTGTTATAGAAAGCTTAATTCCTGCTTCTACCAATTTCTCCCCCTTTTCAGTGACAAGAAAACTCATTACCCCGGTTGTCCCTTCCATCTTAATTTTTTTTCTTAAATAAGTTTTGAATTGACTTATTTTTTTTCTCGTCCTGATATGGCTGAAATATATACACGTACCAATCAATAAAATAATATATTAAACTAAAACCAACAAAAACAATTATGAAAAAGGAAATAACTCGTAGAAGGCTATTGAATTTGGCTCAAAGTTGCAGGGTAGGTATATTTACACTGGCTTAACAATCAAACCGAATCAAAATTTTTGATATATAAATGTTTTAGTAATTGAACAGAAAAGCAATTTCTAATTTTAGTAACAGTGTTGTTTAGTCTCTCGATAAATCGAACACAATTTTGAAGCTGCATACATTGTTTGTCATTCAGACAATGACTAAACAGTTTATGAAGAGAAGATATTTGAAAAAATGTGGCGGCTACAATGGACGCCATCCAACCTGAAGGTCGATTGGGAAGTAAAGAGTTTTTATAAAATCTTTTGTTTTACATTAAATGTTTTATTTAGCAGTAATCTTTTCAAACATAAAGTCAAATGTGCATTTTGCATGTTCTAGCGACCAAAATAGGTATCGTATAGCTACAAAATGGGTTTCGAAGGTTTCTCCATCTTGTTTATGTTTGTCCTGACACATGAACTTTCAAAGGAAAATGTACTACAACTAGACAAAATCTAACTTAGATATATGCTCAGTGGTTCTTGCGAGTGTTTGTTAGATTCTAGTTTTCTTTTTTACTGAAGTATAAATACCTGAAGAAAACAAGTATCATAAAGTTTACCGCTCTATCAATTTAAATAAGTTTTTTGCTGCTATAATAAGTGATTTAAAAGTTTTTGTGCGTAATGATGTAGATAGGAGTCTAGTCAAGAACTATTGTGTTAGGGTTCTGTTAAGGACCAAGTATAACAAGCCAAAGTGATTACAATACCATACTTTGTGCTTATTGTTCCCTTCTGGAGATGGTATCATCTTGGGACACGCACATGTAATTCAAATTGTTTTTGCTTATCCTTTACCTAGAAAATTAGGCAAAAGAGGTTCAAGCAGCTAGTATGTCCTTTTGTAGACTTTCCTTAACATAAAAAAAGTTCGGATTTACCAACCCATGACACTACTATTGAGTCAAGACAAGAGCATTGTTGTTGAACCAAGTGAAACTTCTCTAAGGTAATTAAGCAAAAGTGGTGTTATAAAACGGACGGATCGGCGAACGATTTTTGTGATGTAGATGTAGAGCAATAATCTATGAATCATGTATTTTCGGTGAATTATCAGTAAAGGTTAACAACTTATGACTGTTCCATATTCTATGCCCATGCGACTTTGATAGGTTTAATGACTTTATCAAGTGTGTCATTAAAAACAGAAAAGAAATATTATGCGGATATAAAGTTTTCTGTCCCAGTTGAATTGTTTCTTAGCTAGTCAAACTTATGAATTTACATCGGATGGGATCAACTGCTGTGCGACAAAGATGGCGATTCATAGAAAGAATAGTAATCTCAAAGGCGTCTATTAAAATTAATATAAGGATAATTTAGAAAAAAATGAAAGAAACATATATATCAACATATAAGATCCGATGACATCTGAGATGAATGTTTCGATGTTTCTGTACTTTTTTTCTGTTACTTTTTGTGATCTTAATTTCTTTATTCAGAAAAGACAAAGGAAAAATCCAAATTTAGAGTCATTTGAACTTGTATGTTGCTAAAAGAATCAAAAGATAAAATCAAAGTAGTTTAAATTTAACTCTAATTTAAACTTTTATCTAGAGAGGTTACAGATGATCCTTCAATCGAACAATAGTCAACTGGAACATGATACCAACACAGTTACGATAGTACACCTCGGTCGACCAGTGAAGGGCCCATGACTAACCGTGCAATCCATGATATGAATACATATAGAATAATGGAAGTTTTGTTTTTTATACAAGAATTATTGGCGAACAATAATGGACGAGCCCTTTGTGGGCGAGTCCATTATTGGAGCCAATATTTCTGGTATCAAAACAAAACTTCTATTATTCTTTTTATCGGTAAATCATTTAAAAGAGCAAATTTTGAAAATGAATGTTAATTTTCAACAATTCGTGACATTGACTAGTATTGATTAGTAAAAGAATTTATAAGATCCGGTTAGAGTCTCTATAGATGTATATTTCTTTGCTTCATTGATTCTGATTGACACAGTAGGCGTGGCCTAAGATACTTTTTGTCAATATTTTTTCGTATTTGGGCAGTAGCAAATACTGAAAAATATTTGCTTCGTGAGATCAAAGGAAACTCATACAAATTACCGATAAAGTCTCATAAATACAGATGCAGAAAAACAATAAAAGCGTTGTCCCATTGCTTGGTTTTATCGTGTTTTATGTGCATTTTCTATATATGCTTTCATTGTTAATTCAAGATGCTTGAATTGTGCATAACATGTTCATCTTTTTAGTTGTACAGTTTTGATACGTAAGGCACTAGGATGAGTAAATTCCAGACATGAAAAAGAAGGCAGCGATAAATACCGAGATCATACTACTATCAAAATATTTCTTACCTGTTAGTTGTTTCAATTCTCGTTCTATGGCCTGCATGAAAAGAAAAATCATCTGTACTATAAAATGCATTTTAAAACTGATACTAACGACATACGTTTGCATATGTAGATTTGATTTACATATAATTTTTAAAAGTCACTTTTTTTCTTGCAAAAGACATTACTTTATGTTGTTAAGCAGTCAATTAAGTCAAAATTAAGTGAGAACCGAGCCGTCAGTCAAAAATGAATACTTCAAGGACAATGGCAACATAGAAAAGCCAAACAAATAAAGACATAACATAAATACGGCACAGAAAAGAAAAATTGACATCATAAGACGAACAACACGGACCAAATAAAAAACCATGGGCGAGATCAGGTGTTCCGTAAGAGTAAGCATGTCCTACTTCTTATGACACTCACCGTGTTGAAAAAAAAGAATTAAGAACTTCATAGCTATTGCACAGAGAATACAACTTTTCTGTCGACAGCCAGTAAATATCGTTTTTCATGACTCAACTTCTGATTTCCTAGATGAACCTGGTGAAATAATGCAGTTTATTATTACTTATGCCCTTGTTTTGGGAATTTACACTGTCAGGTCTTTTTCTATTTATTCAAAATGTCTTTTCGTATCTGATTTATGAGCCATCTCTTCAGAGTTTGCACTAAAGGGACGACCATTTGACTTTCGGGGCGGGGGTGGCTTGGGTGATTTTGCCAGGAAAAATTATTTATTTTGATAAAAATCTCAAACAAATTATTTATTTTCACCAAATGTCACATCAGACTATTCATTTGCATTTGTAATAAAAAAAATTCTTCAAATCAAAATAAGTTTGTTAATTTTCATGACAAGCAGGATTAAAATTTTTATTTTTACTTGCACAAAAATTAAATTATTCATTTACAAAATCGCCAAAGACATCCCCCCCTCACCCTGAAAATTAAATGGTCGCCCACTTATTGATAAATGCAAATGATTTAATAATTATGAAGAAAAATGATGTATCATACAATTATATCCTTTGTATAGGTCAATGTGACGTTATATTGACCTGAATGATGCATATGGAACATAGTTTTAACATTCGACCCTATTATGCCATACCGACAGTACATTGTCATTACAATAAGTTCTTTATTTAGTTGAGGTTACTAAGTATAATTCCATAAAATGACTGATCTTTGAGATTTTAAGGAAATAAACCAAAGTTAACATCATATTGACCTAGTGCAAAGGCTACAACTGTTATATTTAAGAAATTAATACATTATTTAAGAATTGAATGCATTATTTTTAAGTTTCATTGGGATATGAAAGGGTTGACCGAAGCACATTTTTAATGAAGCGCGGTAGCGCTTCATGTTGAAAATGTGCGCTCGGTCAACCCTTTCATAGTCCCTATGAAACTTCAAAATAATGCAGTCAATTCTTATAATTACATTTTAAACTCGAAATAGAAAAAACAACTTTATTTACAGGGAAGTGCATTATGTACATTTGGGATTCTATTTTTACAAATTCATCCGCTACGTGAACACGTGGTTAAATGTGTTTCATGGGAATTGCAACTTCACGTTGATATGCCACGTGATCGATGTTCACCTATCAAACTGTCGGAATTCAAATGAATATTCATGAAATGTAATTATTGGAGTATGAAAGTGTTGACCGAAGCACATTTATAATGAAGCGCGAAAATGTGCGCCAGATCAACCCTTTCATAATCCATATGAAACTTCAAAATAATGCATTCAATTCTTATAATTACATTTTATCCCAAATATAAAAAAAACATCAAAATTTATTGACAGGAAAGTACATCATGTACATTGGGTTTCTATTTTTACAAATTTATCCGCCATGTCAACATGTGGTCAAATGTGTTTCATGAGATTGATATGCCACGTGATCGATGTTCACCTAACAAATTGACGGAATTACAATGAATATGCATGAAATGTAATTATAATTAATTGAATTGATACATTTTAATTTAAAAACTTTTACCCTTACTTTTAGTAATTAACGTATATTCAATTTTAATATCCTAATGTTGAAATTTTCGTTTTACAAAATGTCCTTGCATACATTTCTTACATTTCAAAAATTGTGATTTATACACATTTATTTGGGCCTTGTCATCTGAAGTTAATACAAACAAGATAACGAAGCAAAGAAAGATTGCTTGTTAAGTATATTTCTGACTAACTTCTGACTAACATGGAAGTTAATCAGTCATACATTGTATCTATAAATGAAAGGAAATTGACATTTCGCTTTAATATGCCATAATCAATTTCAACTATCAAATTTTTAATTTGAACCGGTTATAATACAGCAATCGAAACTCTAAATGACTTTTTTGGTGACAGGAACAAGAATTATATTTTGAGCTTTTTAAGTAACCGTGCAATATCACTCATGCAATCAACCGTTTTCGAAATGCAGTTTCTGTGCAACCTCAGATGATATAAGGGGTTATGTGATTATGTTTTGGCCAATGGAATAGCTTGAAAAATATTTAATTAATAACATTATTCTATATATCACATTTTAAATCAATTTCAAGTGCATAATAATATGTCACATATTTTCTTCAAATGACATGTAAAATCTTAATACTGCGGTTACTATAGCTAACACCGATATGCTTGTACTGTAAAACGTTTGTTATTGTATCCTATTAGCAATATGTTTAGTGGTTGTATTTCAAACCTTTTTTTGCAATATGACAAAAACACAGCAAAACAGCTAAAATCATATAAGTGAATACTGACTCATTGAGCCGATGGAGAAAATTTTACAATCAAAAGTCCGAAAATATCTCATCAATAGATGAAACAGGGATAGAATCTGAAAATGGACAACACATGAATGAATAAATGAAGCAATATCAGTGTTAAACAAAGTAACCTCTCAAATAGGAGTTTGTCATTTAATGCAGTGTGGAGTTGATAAAACAATTCCCCGTGTTTGAGGTGTATGCTCTCTATTTTTCTTAGATATGGTGTACTTGTACATGAAATTACATGTATATCTCATGTGTACACTTTGTGTATAACTTTTATCGAAATTCATGTAAATTCTAAAACCTAAGTTTTAACTCCCTCCATCGTAGTTTTACCCATAGCTCTATTTTATTTTACTGATTATTCGGATTTCGTTTTGTTTTGTGAATTTTAAACATTATTTTGAAATTGTAGATTTCCTTAGTTTTGGTTCTAGTCCTGCTGATGAGGAATGAATTTCCGAAATGACCATACATCTCATTAAATTTTTTGCAATTTGTTATGGTCTCATGTTCATTTACTCCATATCCTTTCATAAAATATTTAATACAGGAGTTTGTCTTTAAATTCAGTGTGGAGTTGGTAAAACAATTCCCTGTGTTTGAGATGTATGCTTTATTTTTCTTAAATATGGTGTACGTGCACATGAAATTATATCTCATGTGTATACTTTGTGTATAACTTTTCTAAAACCTAAGGTCTAACTCCCTCAATCGTAGTTTTGTCCTTAGCTCTATTTGATTTTACTGATTATTCGGATTTCGTTTGGTTTTATGCTTTGAAATTGTAGATTTCCTATGTTTGGATTCTAGTGCTGCTGATGAGGAATTAATTTCCGAAATGGCCATACAGCTAAAATTATTTCAATTGGAGTTAACATAATTGTTATGGTTTAATGTTCATTTACTCCGTATCCTTTCGTAAAACATTACTCATTTTCTTTAATGGTTCTTTTAATTACTTGGTTTGAAATTGTCTGACTTTTAAACTCATAACTTTTACCATGTGTTAATTTTTGCGTTACCTTTTCGAATAACACATTTACTTAAGGAAGATCGAGACTAATAAAAATTTTCAGACAGATTTTTTTTTTTAAGATATTTAGTAGGTCTTAGTCCATTTGTTCAAAAAATGAAATAAAATGATATGCCACTGATAATCTTTTCCGGGTTTAAGGCTTTGAAAATCAGGCCAAAATTAGTTTGTTTTTTTTTTGGCAATATTTACAAAGAATGTATAGGGAACTCTGAGAACAGGCTTATTATTTAGCTTTCATAGGAAGTTGATATCAGATAGATTTTTTTAATTGTTTGATATTTAAGAGATCTACACTGAAGCTATATGTTTAGCAGAAAAAAACAATAAGTCACCGTTTAATAGAGAGAGATATTTTATATAGTTAACGAATTAGACAAGATTTACAGAAGAAGGAAGATAATTCGCTGGAAAGTGTATGTCAATCTATCATGTCGCCACAATGAAAAGGCCAATGAAGTAATATGACGGCTAGAAAATCAAGTCAATTCCACATCCAACACGTGTTCCGCAAATGTGCCAATCGAATGCGCCGTGAAATTGTGTCGATCTACCTAAAACAATGTGCGTAATTTTGAGTACAAAATATTGGAGTAAACACTTCACTGTGTAATGTGACTGTCGTGTACAGTACAGATATCTGAATATCCACAAATGACGTTTGTTTGTGGATACGCATTTCATGTACCTTAAAATAAGTTGTATGTTAAAAAAGATTCACAAATACAAAATTTAAATTGCACCTTGAATGCAGCATGTTGTGTCCTGTGACATACAATGAAAACTGATTTGTTATTTTTGTCTTGTTGACAGGACTGAAAATCCACAACAGTTCTCATCATTGTTCTAGCTATGATATCGACTGGATACTCCAAATATCCAAATCCTAGTGGCGGTACAACAATGGATTTAACGTCAAACTGGTCAGCAAGGGACAAGCAATTTTCAAAAGCAGTCTTTATTTCCTAAAATATATAATAAGGCAACTGTATAGTCTGTATCAATAGAAGTTGTGACAAATCATGGTAAAATGAATATGACCGAAGTCGTTAACAGACGAGAATTCAAGGAATCAAAGAGAGTTTTTGAAGTTGTATACAAAGATCAAAAGAGAGAGGGCTGGGGCGATTAATAGCATTACCCACTAAAGACTAAGATTATCGACAAAAGTTAATGGAGTATTAGTACTAGAGATTTGTTTGTTGTTGACTTAATGATATACTTTGGTAGACGAGGGCTGAAAAACACGAGAGAATAAAGAGTTGATGATTTCGCAGTAATTAGAGGCGGGGATGGAAACATGTTTATATGCATGATGGAAGAAGAAAATACTATAAGAATCACCGATATACTGCAGAATTTAGGCCGCATGTAATCAAGACCAGGTCATTTTTTTCTTGAACTTATGCTGCTTCTCACAAAATATTTGATAAGAAGGGCAACAAATGCGCTTTTGGGTAAAAACGGAGGATTCAATCAATATATCTTCGAGAATTTGTGATAAAAGAAATAACACAAACCTCTAGATTTACATCTTCCTTGGACTTACATCTCGAATTTGAGGAATACAGATGTCTCATTACTAAAATTTACGACAAAAAAAAAAAAAAAAAACATTTCAATTTCAAAATTATCAATTTATTCACCAGCCCAGTAGTCATTACTTCGGTGCTGACCCGAAAGCCGATTCTATTTAGACCTTAAAATATCTAAATTGTTGTAAATTTTGTAAAAAACTAAGGAGTATCCCCCTCATGCAAAGCTCTGTCCTTAGCTGATTTTGGCTTTACATTTAGATCATATTGGTTATTTGTTCTCTATCAGTTTTTACACATCTTTGAGTTTATGGTCTTCCAAACGTTTAGATTTTATCTGCACTGAAGAGACATAAGTTGTCGAAATGCGCATATGCAGAAATTAAATTCACAGTAACTTCGGTATTTAGTTATTTCTTTAACAGGGACAATAATATTAAAACTCCTGCTTCGTGGGGTGAGAGAATGTTTCACAGTTGATTCGTTATGCAAGGAGCGATTGCACCAATTATGCAAACTTTTGACAAGGTTATATCTTTGAACGCCTTATTAATCAATGTTTCAACAACAAAAATCCGGTTCATTCGATCATCAAAAAGTCCTTTAATATATATAGCACCCCCTTATAGTCCTGGAATGAATATTTCTTTTCACTGTCTACGAGCTTTCAATAGCAATAGCTATCGAACTGTCACCGGACACTATCACAACGAAATGGGTCGGTATGTCGCGCTATAAATCCTGTTTTACTTTCCGTTTTTTAGATTCATAAACGAAGTTAGGACCATTGCGGATGACAATTCTCCGGCGGTTTTGTCCTTTTGAATTTCGGCTCTTTACTATAATTATATTCGGTAATTTTGTCGTTATCCCCATTTGATATACATACTTAATCCAAAAATACACGTCACATGCAATCAACAATTAATATATACATTTTTCTGTATACGTTTGACAACCTGCAAGATTTGAATACTCAGATAACTAAATACCGAAGTTACTGTGAATTCAGTTTCTACATATGCGCATTTCGACAACTTATGTCTCTTCAGTGCAGATAAAATCTAAACATTTTGGAGACCATAAACTCAAAGATGCTTAAAAACTGATAGAGAACGAATAACCAATATGATTTAAATGTAAATCCAAAATCAGCTAAGGACAGAGCTTTGCATGAGGGAGATACTCCTTAGTTTTTGCAACATAATTTACCAAAAATTAGATAATAGAATCGGCTTTTGGGTCAGCACCGAAGTACTGACTACTGGGCTGGTGAATAACCCCGGGGACTAACAGTCCACCAGCAGAGGCATCGGTAAACAGGAAGTACCATAGATAAAGCTCTTAAAAAGTGTCCCTGTATGAAATTGCTGATAAAAGTGACGACAATGGTGACGCAAGATGAAGAATAGTCCTAAAGTGAAGCTTTAATGCCACTTATGCATGAACACATCAGTAAATGTTTCCGACATATATTTCATATTCTTTATTTTCTATTGGTCTTCAAATACGGTTTTGTCATGAACCACCAGTACATAAAAGGGGAAAAATAGCAACATGATTAGGGAAATGTTTAGCTCATTTTGTAAACGTAGAACTTATGGTTCATACAGTGACTTTTTGAATAGAACAGAAACTTTCACCGAAACTTCCAATCTTGGATATGTGTAGCCTTTGTTACTTTAATCCCTTCAAAATTCTATTGCCATTTACTACGATATCATAGATGGATAAGAAATGTCGGTGCACAAATGAAAACAGACATTTTCAGCTAGATTCACGTCTTTCTTTTGTGGATGTGCTTTGTCCTCTGTTGTTCTCGATTTTGCCTTGTCTCTGTACTTCGATTTATTACATAATGTGCTTTGTTCCTTCGGTCTTCCACTGCCGTTGTTATAGACATGTTTTTGTCAGCCATATCTGTGAAATATATTATAGATACATCGTGACATGTGGCAATCCCGCACCCATGACCAATGAAGACATGGATGTAGTGTTGCTCGACAATTAGCAAAGAATTCCGCTTAAACCGGTGCTAGGGGCCATCTTGAACCTACTATGAGGTATGAGCAAAGCTCATTGATGAAGGCCTCACGGTGACTTCAAGATGAAGAACAACAATAAAAGCGTTGTTCCTTTGCTTGTTTGTAGAGACTTTGTCTCATGTGCATTTACTCCATATCCTTTTATTCAATATGTACTTTAAGATTGGTGAATCATATAGTCATATAATGCAATAGTATCTATATTCCTCTTGCGTGCATCATTATACTCAAAAAGTTAACTACTAATATGTTTATTATTTTTCAAATAACAACATCTGTCCTGTCAAAGTATTAATGAGATATGAAAAGCACAGAAATTTTCATTGTCCTGCGATCTTTCAACGACCTGAAAAGGCATTACATGACAGTTCTTGAATATGGAACGACAAAATGGCATTTTCGTCACAATACAATTGACAATGACCAAGATAAACGAAAAGGCAGGGTTATCCAGTAAATACGTAAGGGACCGACAATTTAACTTGAAGGGGGTATGTTTTTTTTCCTGGACAGAAATTTTTTTTTGTTGAAAAATTTATTTATTTTTTTAACTAGTATAAACAAAGTATTTTTTTTTTTAAAATAAACATCTTTTTTTTTAACTGAAAGCCCTGTTCGGAATATTTTTTTCCATCACCTTTGCAGCCAAATTTTTTTTTACATAACATCAGCTTCAGAATATTTTTTTCGAAAAAAAAACATAACCCCTTCAGGTTAAATGGTCGGTCCCTTAATAGCAAAGTTTCCGTATTTTGAGGAATTTTTACATCCAAGTGCATCAAATGAAGCTAAATTTCAAAGTGAAAGAAAATCGGTTTTAGCTATTTTAATGTTTGAAATATGACCGATTGAAAAATAAACCAGTTATTTTGTGTTCATATAGAATCTATGTAAAACGTAAAGAAAAATTATATAATAATTTTCTTTAAATTTCGCGTTTATGAAAACGTTTCCTACAATTTTTCTACAAAAGGGAATTGTTTTAAACAGTGAAATTCCCGTTTTAATGGTATAAATTTTATATAGGGTCATCGAATTCATTTCTCCGGTATAAATAGCTGAACATAGAATGGGCCCGCCAAAAATGGATTTTTTCGATGAAACCCATCGTCAAAATTGCGACGTCGTCGATAAAGGTTATGATTTTAGGCGTGATTTGAAAGATGAACAACTATTCAGTGATCTATACCACGAAAACGAACTCGGTTACCATATGAAAAAATTCTATCAATAAAACGGAAATTTCTTTAGCAACATAATATCAGTTTTTCAGAAAAATTTAAGGATACAGTTGAAACGACGATAATTGAAAGTAAAAATTCAAAATATAGCAAATGTATAAAGTTCACCAATAGAGTCGCTTATTTATGTACCTCTCACCTTAAGGAGGACGACAACAGTTGTCATAAAAGACAATTCCCAGTTACACAACCGTAAGATCATGGTAGTAACCGGACAAACTTAGTAGGTAGATCGTTGTTTTGCATGCGTTCATGCGTAAGTGGCATTAAAGCTTCACTTTAGCACTATTCGTCATCTTGCGTCACCATTGTCGTCACTTTTCTCAGCAATTTCATACAGCGGAGACTTTTTTAAAGAGCTTTATCTTATAGTACTTCCTAAAAAATTTTTTTTTACATAGTGAACATAAACACAATTTGTGTTGCAATTATTTCAGCAACTACACACAACAGACTTTTTGCTTAGTCCTTTGGTAATACAATGTATCCTATGGTACTATATGTACATTGTATAGAGTGTATACCATTTTCACGGCTGTCACTCGTCTACTTCCTGTTTTACCAACTAAGATACACCTTCTTCAAAAGACCACCATCTAGTTTAAAAAATATTTTCGGTGGTCCGTTTTACATGATGTAAAAATATTATACATGTATGTAGAGATTAAGTCTTAATTTTACCATCAAACTTGATTAATTTGACATGTTCAATACAGTGGGTGTCTTATAAGAAGCAGGGGATGCTTACTCTACCGGTGCACCTTATTTCACCCATGGTTTTTTATTGGGTCCGTGTTGTTCATCTTTATGTGTGTGTGTGTCTTCATTTTTCTTTTCTGTACCGTACTCATGTTGTGTCTCTGTTTCTTTGTTGTTTTCGATGTTGTCATTGTCGTTGGATTATTCGTTTTTGATTGCCGGTTCGGTTCTCATTTACTTTACTACCACTGGGTCGATGTATCTGCTGGTGGACAATTTGCCCCCGAAGGCATCATCAACTCAGTAGCTTATTTTTTCGCTTTTCGTCCGAAACGTTTGCGTTTAGTCCGACGCTTTTTGTCCGATTTGCCTTTTGTCCGTCACTTTTTGTCCGATGTTGCCTTTCGTCCGGAAATTTTGGTTTTTGTCCGATTTTTGGCGTTTAGTTCGTCGCTTTTTGACCGACAATTTTGCTTTTTGTCCGATATTTTTGCTTTAGTTCGTTGTTTTATGCAACTGAGACTGACAATTTTGCCTTTTTGTCCGATGACTACACAAAGCAGGTTAAATAATTACAAAACCATTGAGACCATACATGAGGCTATTCTATGCGTGCCAACAATTACACGGCGCAGTGGAAGGTCATATTCGGTGTACTTGATTTGGGCAATGTATTTTGCCTTTACTAATATCTTATTCATCTTCCCAAATCAAACATAGATGTATAAGTCTTTGTGTGATGCTGATGGTGCTTCATCAGTGGTACATTATATAAAGGTAATCCTTAAAGTGGGGATTTATTGATGATATAAGTTGTTCATTTGCAGAAACGGAATTTACATTTTTGTCTGTAAAACGGAAACTTAAATTAAGTGTTTTGGCTATTGTTTTATCGTTTTTTTCTTAACTAGTCAGTGAATGAACCTGATCTCTAACGAATAAAAGAATGAACTAACTTCATCATCCACTGGCCATGTTGGAAATAGACCAGCACCAAAAGTATGTACCTCATAAAACATTGGTGTCAAGTTTACTTAAAATCCGCTTAATTCCCTACAAGATCTGGTATGCATATCCATAGTGTTCAATGTTAAAATGCGGCTATGTTTCATGACGGCTATGTTAAAATGCGGCTATGTTTCAAAAGCTTTGCCAGCAATTATGTTATTGAGCAGAAATCACAAAAGGTTTATTGGAACCTGGTGTCTTGTCTCCTCACTGTAATATCTTTATAATTTGGCATATATTAAGATGTACTACAATTCCAAGAATGACTGATCTTTTAGAGTTTCGGAAAATTTACCGAAACTTTTAAAATGCAGTAATGAAAATGAATTGCTAGAAATGTATTTCAATCACGAAATCATGTAAAATGTAATGTTGATCTAGGTAAGTGGTGTGTAAAAAAATGTCAAAGTGACTTAATTGCAACTTCCATTTTCAAATACAAACGGGTGTTGCGTGACTTCCAAATTGATGACGTTACAATGTAAAGCCAAACCATCCGATTGCGCTTGCTCATTTTCCTCATTCAATTATAGTTCGGCTGGACACGTTATAATGTAGATATCGTAGACAACCTCAAACTACGAGATATCTTCTCAAAAGGTCTCTAATTCCGTGAACCCCATATCATCAACTGGAGGTACAACTACATTGAACATGTGCACCTCCTATTTTGGTGGCATTTTATAATTTTTTTTCTTCATTTGAGGGGAAGTTCAACTTAATCAGTTTGGGAAAAAATCATCAAACACTCAGTTCTTTATCGAGATAACTGAAACTATCCAAAGTGTTTGTATCGGGCACGTGCATTTCCTATTTTGGTGGAGTTTTGTATTTTTTTTTCCAGTTTTACAGACAGTCGAACTCAAACATGCTGTGAAGGTTGCATTTGTAGTCCTTTATAGGAAGATTCTACTTTAAGATTGTTGTAAACTGGTGGACATAGTTTATTTTAGCTTTGAACCATATGGAAAAACGTCCCATATCTTCTCCTCTTAAACTTTGATGCCAACTATAATCAAACTTGGCAACACAACTACAGTTGTTTTATAAAAGGCGACTGCTTTCGGGGAATATGTAATTAAAATTGGACCCATCTTTTTAGGGATCACAGACATATTGTTTTTGTCAATGAGGTCTGCCATTGATGTGTCTTCCGTTCATATGGCAAGCAAATGTGAGCAAAATGCAGCTAACAACGGGGTTTCTCAGCAAAACCATAGGGAATATGGGTTTTATGGACTTGATCTACAATGCCTTGGCCTGCAGAGGAAAACTATATTTCTCTCATGAGTTTAACTTCATTCATTGGATGCTGAGGTTTGTATGTATTCAGTCTACCAGGAAACCCACATTTGTTGTAGGAATGTTTAATTTTGTTTAGCAAACCTATGTTTCCTTACATCAAAACCTGGTTTTTGCAAAAGAAAATTAAGTTTTTCTGAGAAACCCATTTTGCTCATTGGATTCTGAGATTTGTATGTATTTCGGGGGGGGGGGTATAGGAATGTCGAGTTAAGTTCTAGAAATCCTGGTTTTTGGGGTTTTTATGTCTTAAAGAAATCTTTCTTTCCCGACAGCAAAACTGGTTTCTGCACATTTTGGTATATACGCTTGCATTATGTCCATCTCCATATTTTGTGGACGCTAATTATTATCGGACACTGACAAGAGTCGTTGGCCTAGAATGTCTTGTGCATTTTTTGTTTGAATGCTTGACACTTTTTTCGAAACGTTGTGGCTCTTTTTGCCTTTAAGTTTTGTGTGTGGCATTTCTTCTACATATCTGATCTAATTACCAGTAAACCAAAGTGGATTGCTGGTCACATGGCATACATGATCAAATCTTGATATAAAATCGCGGCAACGTTTTTTCTTCACATGACCCTTTTTGACTTAATTTTAGAAAATGAAGTGTTTGGTGCCATTTCTCTTTCATTAGCAATGAAAGGATATGTAGTAAATGCAAAGTTCCAAGAAGAAGTCTGTACAAACACATGGTGACTTCAACATGAAGAACAACGTTGTTCCCTTGTTTGATTCTACCATGCATTTTAGATATCATGTGCATATACTCCATATCCTCCAATTGTTAGTAACATATTGGAGTTTCTCTCTCCTCCAGTGAAGAATCCGTGATAGAAAGATTCCCAGTACCAGGATGTTAGCTCTAAATATTTCAGTTATGGTGCTTCATACTTATAAATTGTGGCATTGTAATTTTGGCGATTTCGATTTTTTTCCTCGACATCTGCAATGATTTTAATATGCCATCTTTTTTTAAATAGACTAAGTGAGTGCACTGTGATTTGGTTATATGGTGTGACGTCTTCTTGTATAGTCTTTTTGTAGGACAACGATTGACGGTGATTGTAAGATAACTCTGCCAGTTTTATTTCAGTTGTTGGCGATCCGGCATCCATGAAAAAAAGAAAAGATACACGGACGTAGCGTTGATCGACATTATGCAATGATCCCCCAGAAGCCAATGGTAGGGGACGTCATGAAGTTACTATGAATTATGGACAAAGCCAGTTTTTGTAGGCTTCATGGTTATGTTAAGATGAAAAAAACGCCAATAAAGCTTTCCTTTGCCTTTCCACCATGTATTTGTAGAGAGTTTGTCTTATGTGCATTTACTTCATATCTCCAACCTGGACTCATCATCTCTTTTAATTTAATTACCGATATGTTTTCGCCTATTTTAAAGGCTAGACATGTTTTGTTTCATTGCAAACATTGTGGACACTTCTTCTCCTACATCAAAATGAATTTGTTCAAATTGCATCCAAACAAAACAGGACTGAAGTTTTAAATTTTTTTTCCAACCCGACCAAAAAGTCGTTCGATTGAGTGTTTGAACATCTACAGTAGGCCGGTATAATTTGATCAATTGTCCATTGAGTTTGGATAATTGAACATATTTGACGAGATAATCTCGGTGTATTATGTCGATGGATTTGAGGTAAGAATTACAGTTTTTGAGCAACAAAAGCCCAAAGGGGTGAAATGAGAAAGCTCTTATGTTTTGAAGAGGTATTGATACTTTTCTTGTTCCTGTTTGTTTCTGAAAAAGAAAAAAAAGAACGGGAACGGGGAATGTGTCAACGACCCAAAGTGGAGTAATAACAACTCAAAGCCACCATATGATCTTCAATGAACGGTTAGGAAACCCGAAACCCAACGGCAGGTCGGAGTAGGCCCCTTAATAAAGAGTAATTAAGTTCAGCGAAATAAACTCCAACCTAGACTCCTATAGACATAAAGTACAGTAAACTAACTAGAAAACAGACAAGACACATAAAGGCGTAATAAATTTCATGATTTAGGACAGGCGCAAATCTGGCGACATGTTCCAATAAAAGAATAAAATTGATCTGAACCATTTTTAAATAAGATGCCAAAAGGACCCCTCCGTTTCAGAAATAGTAGCACAAAGTTAAAATTGAGTTTTTTAATTAGCTCATTTGACCTACAAGTGTTCGTTTTCCGTCCGTCGTTCACCTTTAAAAAAGTATTCCCCTCTGAGATCACTTAGATACTTTCAAGTAAACATAGTCTGAAGAATTACCTGGGTATTTAGTTTCAAAAATGTGTCCAAGGACCAAATACTATGGGCAGTCCATAAATTCAAATAGGGGTACATTTCGATTTTTTCGACATTTCTGTTCTGGAGATAAAACAATCATACCTACCATGCAATTTTGAAGAAAATCATATAACTTATTTTGGACTTATCACCTAATTCTCTAGAAAATTTCACAAAATGTAATGTATATTCTTTTCCAAAGCATCTATAACAAAATAGGGGTTAATTTTAAATTGCAAAAATGTTAAGCATATCAGGTCTGCGTACCTAGAAATTCTAAGTTGGCCTTAATTACCATATAAAAGATCTTTTATGATCCTTTTGGAACCAAACTGTGTCGCAATAGTCCCTCAGTGGTCTCCTTAAAATAGTATATCTGACAGTCAAACAAGGAACATTGTCCTACATTGTACATTGAACCCTATGGAAAATATATGAGAAGGTCTTCTCTGAATCTACTTGGCGACTTGTTCACATGTGTCCTTTTGAAAAACTAGAGTTACTGTAGCCTAGTGGCCCACGGATATCCCACGCCCCCAGCTCGTTCTGAATTTTATGAAATAACTGGAAAAAAGGAATTAATGGAAAACAAAATGCCTAGTGTACATCTACAATATGTAATTAAGGTCTTGCATAAGATTCATGAAATTCCAATCAGTGGTTTAAGAAGAGTAGTGGATATCAAGTGGTCACCATATGGTTTGCAATGAGCTAAAATGACAAAGTCCAAAACATGTAAAAATCTGGAAAAAAAGAAATTATTGGTAAACAAATTGCATAGTGCACATCTACAATATGTAATTAATATCGTGCATAAGCATCATGAAATTCAAATCAGTGGTTTAGGAGGAGCAGTGGATTCAAACTTTTGGTTACACAAAGACGGACGGACGGACATCATGAACACTATATACCTCTCGGAAAGCGGTGGTATAAAAATCTGAACATTACGCATGAATCCAAGTTGTATGCCGGGGTGTTCTATAGCCATTTTCCCCCATGCCAGATTTTCTTGGGGAAAAATTAGCATATGCTGATTTTTCTCCCCGGAAAATTGGGCACGTTCCAAACTGTCCCCTGTACGGAACGCGGGGGAAAAATGAGATCATTGCCATTTTTCCCCTTTCAACCGTACATATGCTCATTTTCCCCCTAATGTCATATGGTCGTATGAAAATACTTTCTCAGAAATTTAATTAGTGGAACCTGTGATAAAAGACTTCTGCTTAAGCCCCCCCCCCC
>MJUU01061193.1:0-45805 GCA_002080025.1 Modiolus philippinarum
TATATATGAAATAAGTCCACGTGCATAGAATAATATAATAATGAAACACGATAGTAATTTGAGTATTTTATAAATTTAAAATATAAAATACTCAAATTGCTATCGTGTTTCATTCAGTATGAACAATGTGAATAGCACCAATATAAATATTGTTTATATTTCAACTCTATCCGAGTCTTTTCCAAAACAACAAAATATATAATAAAACAATAAACTATTTACAAAAAAACTACACTACAAAACTTAATTAAATGGGTAAACTACATGTCGGAGACTGAAGGCCTGACCTCAAGTAAAGTGACTATGAAACAATATTTGCTGGTGTTTGTACGTAACTTTTTACTGCAAACTATTCTTTTTTTTTAAACGCAGTGTTTATATGCATTTTTTTATCTATAACCCCAATGTTAAGACTGGGTTTTAAACGATCAATCCAATAGGCTAGCTTTCTTTGGATCTTCTCTGGTTTAAATTCCACGATCTATTTTGATCAATTGCGATGACTTGCATATTTTGCCAGTTGTGATTAGGTGTATTAAAATGGATTGCAGTGATCTGGTTCTGATCTTTGTTTTCGATATGTTTACGATGCAAGTTTATGCGAATATTGAGCGCATTTCTTGTCTCACCAACATATTGTTCTTCACACACAGAGCATGTAACCAGATTGATGACATTGGGCGATTTACATGATAATTGTCCAAAGATTTTGAAAATGTCACCGGTAGCTGTACTTTGGAAAGTTTCAGTCGTGGAACTGTATTTACACAATTTACAACGTCTATCACGACATGTTGTAAACCGGCCTATCTCGGCCGAAGGTAGTTTAGCTCTAACGAGAATGTCTTTCAGGTTCTTGGGTTGACGAAAAGATACAAGCGCGGGTTCAGGGAAGAGGGCTTTCATTTTGGGTGACGCATGGAGAATAGGCATACATTCGCGGGATATATCAGACAGGTGTAGCAACTTGGGATGGAAGGTAGTCACCCACGGGATATTCTTCTTCTTTCCCCGATACAGTGATAATTGAGTTCGATCGATTGATGAAAATTTTTGGATTGCTTTTTCAACATCTTTTTCTTTATAGCCCTGTAAACAAGATGTTGTTTAAGTTCTTTGCTCCTTTGTTTAAAGGATTGTTCTTTTGAGCAGATACGTCGTATTCGAGTTGACAGACCATACGGTACCGCATTTATACAATGCCGTGGGTGGCAACTACTAGGGAGAAGGTAAGCGTGTGCATCTGTTGGTTATATATCTATATAGACAGCTGAAGAATCTTCAAATACGAAAGACTGCAACTCTACAAACATGACAAAACAAACATGCTGTCGCCGGAGGCAGACCAGTAAATACTTGTTTCATGAAAAATGTAAGTCACTTCCTTTTCTTTTACTGCATATAAAATGTCAGTCCGTCCACAGTGCCTGTGTTCCATGAGTATCTGGCAGAACAAATGATTTGACTGTGTTTGAAGGGTTTTCTAATCTTAACCTAAATGTTCTGTAATTATCCAAAACATGCAAACTTTTGTTCAGCCAACAGTACCATAAAATCATAAATCACAACATTTAAATAATTGTTTCTTAGAATAACTTTATTTTCATTTTTGCATTTTCCCGTTTAGATCTTCTATTTTGGCACATGTTAAGAGTTTACAAAATGTGTGTGCTGATGTAGGATTTCATATTATATTCTTGACAAAAAAACAAACACTTAATTTTTCATGAGAATCCATATTATTTACTCAGCAATAAGGTAATAGGAAGGCATTCAGTATAATAAAAAACATACTGCCTTCAGCAGAGGGTGTTATGGTAGATTACCCCACTTAGAAAAAATATCACATGAAGAGAAAATATCACCCTCGACTCTGTCTCGAGTGATATTTCCCTTCATGTGATATTTTTTCTTCGTATGGTAATCTACCATTACACCCTCCATTGAAGGCAGTATGTTTATAATGCATATGCAACAAGAAGTGTGTTCGTACGTCGCCATATTGAAATGATTAGTTTTTTTTATTTTACTTTATTTTAGATATAATTTCGATTTATTAATAATTCTTTTTAAATTTTTATTTTGTATTTTTTTTCTATTATTTCACAATTTGTTTTCCAATAATTTTATTGAAATTTATTTAATATACATCTATTTTTTATGACCACTGTTTTATTTTAATATGTATTCAATGTTTATTTTTATATTTTAATTTTTTATTATATTTTTAATATCTTATTTTAATCTAACTATATTTAATACTAATTTTGTAGATAAAATTTTATGTTATTTTATTTTTTGATTATTTTTATCATTATATTTAATTATTTTGTTATCTTATTCCATTTAATTTTTATTATTTGTTTATCAAAAAACAACATATTCATTCCCGAGGGTATTTACCAACCAAGTAGTCAGTACTTCGGTACTGGCCCGAAAAACGATTTATTTGGAAACTTGCAATATCTAAATTTACAAAATTTTGTTTAAAACTTATTAGTATCTCCCTCTTGCGTAGCTCTGTCCTTAACTCATTCTGGCTTTCTTATTTCGATTCTATTTGGTAATTTGTTCTTTTTCATATTCTACACATATTTCGGTATATGGATTTCCAAATACTCCGATTTGATCTGCTTTGAAGTGACATATGTTGTCGAAATGTGCATATGCAGAAACTAAATGGGGCTAGTAACAAAATTACCGAACAGAGTTGACAAAAGCCGAAATTCATGAGACAAAAACAAATTAGGTGGAAACCATTAGCAAAATTGTCTACCGCAATGGTCCTGACTTGGTACAGGCATTTCAAAAGAAATTGTGGGTTAAACCGGTTTTACGGCTAGCCAAACCTTCCCTTCCATTGCGTCAGTGTCCGGTAACAACTCAGCAGCAATTGTCATTGAAAGGACGTAGACAGTGAAAAGGAAAATGATCATCCCAGTATTAAGTAAAAATAGAATCTTGAATCAGAGTTCGGATCGAAATTCAAATTTTTCCACAAGGAACTAATATCTATTAAAAACTTTTTTTCATTATCGTAAGAGACCCAATTTTTCAAAGCCTTGATTAAAAAGGCGGTTACGGAGATAACTATGTCTAATGAGAACGTGTTAATAATTTGTGCGTAACGAATCAGCTGAGAAACATGCACCCCGTAAGGAGGAGAAGCTGGAATATTATTGTCCATGTTTGGAAAATTGATAATTTTGAAATTAAAATCGTCCCTTTTGTCGTAAATTTTAGTACTAAGATGAATTTTCTTCAAATTCGAGATGTAATTTTCTTCAAATTCGAGATGTAAGTCCAAAATGATGTAGATCAGGTGGTTCAGTCTCGTAAGAATATAGAAACAAGACTGCGAGTGGAAGTGCACAATTAATGCCCATTGGTATGCTAACTTGCTGTTGATATATAGTACATGTACCTCCAAATGTGACAAATATATTATCAATTGGAAAATCAAGCATACTGCACACCTGTTTTTCATCGTAGAATACTTTGTCTTTTAAATTTTTTTTAAAAAGAAGCGGATTTATAACCTTATACAATAATTTTTTTTTGAATTGGCAAACAAGGCTTTTTGAATGATACTTTTGATTCTTGATTTTAGTTATCATGAGAAATTGTTGTATACAGTGTGGAAAAATCAAATGTGTTGAGAGAATCTATTTGAGAAAATGAACGGGATTCAAGATTTTCCAATAAATCCTTCGAATTTTTAAGTATCCTCATATAATTGATGTCACTCTATGTCACTTATGTCACTACATTCACAGTAACTTCTGTATTTTGTTATTTAGTTACAAATCATGGATATTTCTAGGATGTCTTATATCACGTCGCGTTCATTGTTTGATAGAGGAAATAACTAGTGATTTACTTATGCTGTTTATGAGTAGATTACATTAATGATAATCTGAAAGAATCATATTGCATTTCACCAAGCTTGTGAGTGGCTATAACTGTATAGTTATAGGCTGCATTACCCTTTTCCTCCCATCCCATATGTCATTGATTTATGTGTTACATGGAGCCGTTGCTATCTTCAGTATATGCTGGGGCATAATCATCCTATACTCCATCAAACAGATTATGTCTTTTATGTACAGCATACTTCCAGGCCTCTCTAGTATCGTAGTCCTCCACCTCTTTCAAACGCCGGGTCGTCTTTCTTTGCACTGGGTTTTTTCGCATATCTTCCTTCCAGAATGCATTATTGAGATAGGTATACTTGATTGCGTCTCTATTCTGGAAACATCTTTTTATATCCAGTTTGCGTGCTTTATTCTCCTCTTGTCCGGAGTCTATATACTTCTCGACCTTTTCTTCGTTTTCGGACTGGTTTACATTCATGGTTCTTGTTACTATAATATTCAATCGTGATTCCCAGTCTGAGTCTTCTTCATTAGATCTCTCGTCGGTGATATATTCAGATTCTGCTGCAACATGGCTTTCTTTTGACTTGTTAGTCCGTTTATATATCCTGCTATCTGTCCATCTCCTACTCTATTTAATGATGTGATTGCTTATGACGCAGAAGATTGGAATGATAACTACAGCTATCGCAGAGGTACATTGCACAGGTCTTTATCCTTCGAGATTCGTTGCACGAATGAAAAAATGGTTGGTTCTGGGGATTGGAAGGCGACTACCAATTAGTAGTATTTATTCTAATTGTCAGACTTCTCAGATTCCAGTAATCTCCCCGACCCTTCTTTTTGCTTTGTTGTTTCATGTGCTGTGTCGTTCTCATTGTCAGTGGTCAATCACTATTAGGCATGGGTTCTTCATGTAGCAACATGTTACCTCACGATCATCAAGATCGAACCCTTCTGAGGAGGATGGTTCCGTCGAAAAAATCAATAAAGAAAAGATAACAGGAAACACTAACAATGGCCGAACATTACAATCACATGCCACAATACACCAGGGAACTGCACACGAAAAACAATAAAATGACAAATGACAAACATAGACAACGATAGGAACTCGGGAAAGCCGGACTTGGTATAGGCACTGGCAACAACTGGCGGTAGGGTTAAACCGGTTTATGGGTACCAAAACCTCCCGTTTCTCTATCCCGTTTCCCTATAGTATAATAAACATACAAATAAAACCCAATACAGGTAGACCAGTAACTCAAAGACAAGGAAAAGGAAAGATCAAGACAAAACGTAATTTAGAAAGATGGGTGTAACATAGTTAGATTAGCGTTAACGTTTGTACTACCCAAGTGCAGAGAAGTATCCGTAAAGGATTGACGTTCATCTATTACTTGACATTTATTATCTACTTGTTTCAATGCCAGGTTATAAGATGCACATTAACATTGTAACCTTTCTTAATCACAAGTTAGCCAGTGTACAATGATGCCACCTACCTTGTTATTCTACGCAGCTGATGATTCCTCAAAACATATTTGGATTTGGATTATTGTGTTTACTTAGTGACAATACCAACAGATGGATAAAACCCGATGTTTCCTGAAGCTACATTATATCGAGAAGTCCCAAGACTATATGATAGACGTTAATTTGGGCGCTTTAGACTATTACTTTGATTGTGGCTTTCCATATTATTTGGATTCTGGATTGTGGCTTTCCATATTATTTGATTGTGGATTTTTTTGGATTGTGGCTTTCCATATTATTTGATTGTGGATTTTTTTTGGATTGTGGCTTTCCATATTATTTGATATTAATGCTGCTGATGAGAGGTAACTCCTTGAAACACGTGTACAGCAAAACGAAATTTACAGTTTTCTATGCAACATCGGTATATTTTGTATTTTTAACCATTGGGCCGATGACACTGCTGGTGGACCAGAGGTCCCCGAGGGTATTCACAAGCCCGATAGTCAGACTTGTCTGACATAAAAATTTTACCTTGCGTGTTATACAAATTTACTGTTTTTTTTCAAAATTCTAACCACTAAAAGATACTGAGGCTTCATTCCGTGTATGACACTCGGTAGAGGTCCTTTGTACTGGATTTGGCTTCCTATTTCGATTTTTTTTTTGGTAATGAGTACTTCTTTTGTGACAACTTTGGATTGTGGCTTTCCATATTATTTGATATTAATGCTGCTGATGAGAGGTAACTCCTTGAAACACGTGTACAGCATAACGAAATTTACAGTTTTCTATGCAACATCGGTATATTTTGTATTTTTAACCATTGGGTCAATGCCCCTGGTGGTGGACCAGAGGTCCCCGAGGATATTCACAAGCCCGATAGTCAGACTTGTCTGACATGAAAATTTTACCTTGCGTGTTATACAAATTTACTGTTTTATCAAAATTCTAACCACTTAAAAATACTGAGGCTTCATTCCGTGTATGACACTCGGTAGATGTCCTTGGTACTGGGTTTGGCTTGCTATTTCGATTTTTTTGGTAATGAGTACTTCTTTTGTGACAACTTTTGGAACAACGGCAGTAGAATACCGAAGGAACAAGGGAAGCGATGACTACATAAATCGAAGTCCAAAGACATGGCAAAAACGGTAACAGATAAAAACAAAGACAAAACAAGGACGTGAGACAGCTACAATGCACGGAAATAAAAAGATAACATTAAGAACTAAGGCACTCATAGTGTGAACTCCCATGAAAACCGGGAGTGACATCAGGTGCTCCGGAAGGGTAAGTATGTCCTGTCCCGCTAGCGACACCCGTCACAATATCAGTGAGGCATATAGTGTTTTGAAAGGTCTGTTTGGTAGCGGATTGGTTGATGTCATTTTCTAACCCTTAGACAAAAACCAATGAAATCCATGGTACATGTTACTTCTCTAACCCTCAAACAGTACCATGGTGAAATTTTGAAAAAGCTTTTTGTAAATCTCTATACTATTGAAACAATCACAAGGACAAATCGATAGAACAAACATCACTGACGAAGACAAAACTAAAATTTTACAGTATGATATACAAGACAACACGAAAAACTAAAGTACTGACAGTGTGAACTCCCATAAAAACCGGGAGTAACATCAGGTGCTCCGGATGGGTAAGCATGTCCTGCTCCGCTAGCGGCACCCGTCACACTATCAGTGAGTCAATCCAGGGTTGAGTCAAATCCGATTATGTCAAATCCGTGAAGACGTGAAATCTAGCTGAAAATGTCCGTTTTCATTTGGGACACAGACACGTCATACCTGTCAATGATGTCATGTTGACGGCCATAGAATTTCTGAAGGGATGAAAGTAACAAAGGCTGAATAAATCCCTGACTAAGCAGCTTTTGGGACAGTGTTTTTGCTCTGACTAAAAAGTCACTGTATAAACTGCATGCCCGACAGTAACGAATCAACTGTGAAATGTACACTTTATAGGCTGGAGAGGAAGGTATATTGCTGCTCAGAAAGGGAAAGTTCCCAATTGGGAATTTAAAATCATCACGTTTGTCATACAGCTTAGATTTCAAACGTCCATTTTCGTCAATGTAAATTAAAAGATCTAATTACGAAGCTGAAGTAGGTGTATCGGTAGTCTCTTTAATTTCAAGCTCATTTGGATAGATCTGATGTAAATATTCCTTGAATTTTGGATTATTAAGAGAAAGTACATCGTCTATGTAGCAGAAGCTGAAATTAAAGGACTGGGCTAAATGTTTTTTGCTTTTTCTGTGTAAGCCCTTGTAAAAACTTCGCCTCATACGAAAAAGGGAAGAGATCAGCTAAAAGTGGCGCGCAGTTAGTTCCCATGGGAATCCCGATTGTCTGTTGAAAAACACGGCCTCCAAATTCGACAAAAATATTATCTATTAAAAATTCCAACATCTTGATTACGTCATTCTCAGCGTACTTCTTGTTTGACTCAGTGTGGTTCTTTACAAAATATGTTTTGTCTTTCCCTACTACTAAATAAGTGTATCTGCGTTCTCCGTTTTTAGTGCAGAAAAATTGATGTATCAAATCCGAAATTACTGTTTTCAATTTATTGTGTGGCAGGGTAGTATAAAGGGTAGAAAAATCAAAGGTTTGTATGCTGTGGCAATGGGATTGTGGCTTTCCATATTATTTGATATTAATGCTGCTGATGAGAGGTAACTCCTTGAAACACATGTACAGCATAACGAAATTTACAGTTTTCTATGCAACATCGGTATATTTTGTATTTTTAACCATTGGGCATATTGGGCCGATGCCAATGCTGGTGGACCAGAGGTCCCCGAGGGTATTCACAAGCCCGATAGTCAGACTTGTCTGACATGAAAATTTTACCTTCCGTATTATACAAATTTACTGTTTTTATCAAAATTCTAACCACTAAAAATACTGAGGCTTCATTCCGTGTATGGCACTCGGTAGATGTCCGTGATACTGGATTTGGCTTTCTATTTCGATTTGTTTTTTTTTTGGTAATGAGTACTTCTTTTGTGACAACTTTTGGATTGTAGCTTTCCATATTATTTGATATTAATGCTGCTGATGAGAGGTAACTTCTCAAAACACGTGTACAGCATAACGAAATTTACAGTTTTCTATGCAACATCGGTATATTTTGTATTTTTAACCATTGGGCCGATGCCACTGCTGGTGGACCAGAGGTCCTCGAGGTTATTCACACGCTCGATAATCAGACTTGTCTGACATGAAAATTTTACCTTGCGTGTTATACAAATTTATTGTTTTTATCAAAATTCTAACCACTAAAAAATACTGAGGCTTCATTCCGTGTATGGCACTCGGTGGATGTCCTTGGTACTGGATTTGGCTTCCTATTTCGATTTTTTTTGGTAATGAGTACTTCTTTTGTGACAACTTTTGGATTGTGGCTTTCCATATTATTTGATATTAATGCTGCTGATGAGAGGTAACTCCTTGAAACACGTGTATAGCATAACGAAATTTACAGTTTTCTATGCAACATCGGTATATTTTGTATTTTATATCTAGACTATAAGCTTAACGCTTTAAGGTTTAATTATGGATTAATTCGGTCTTAAGACAATAGTGCTTGTTCGCATACACAACGCTTGGACTTATTAAGTTTTATGCTTTTATGTTTCACTGTATGATTGTCTAATATGTTTTTCTTCAATAGAACATTTGTCATGTAATAGTGTTTTAAATCATGGATTAGCCGACGCCCATATCTGAGCCCCGCTGTGTTATATACTGGTTTTTTGGTGCAGATGACCAGGATTGAGTTCAGGACTGCCAGATGAGTTTTATTTTTACCTCATAGAGACTCACTTCTAAATTTTGTTTTCAAATTTAAGTTTTGTTTTTAAATTTTAAAATGGCTGGAGCAGTTTTTGATAATCTGGCTGCCCAAATGGCGGGACTTTCAACTGTTAATGGGGCTCAGGGGGTTGCAGAAATTATCACGCCGTTTGAGGGCTATCCTAAAAATTTCAAGGGCTGGATTAGGGCAATTGAAAAGTATGCTATTTTAACAAACATTGGAGGGACAGAATCGAATCAGTAGCTTTCCAATCAAGTAAGGGTAGTGTTAGCGATTTTCTCCACAGGTAAATTAGTGACCATCCTGAAAGTACATGGGAGCAAATGAAAGAACAATTGACATTATGCTTTGCAGAAGTGTCTGATTCGGCACATGCTTTAATGCTGCTTAGAAAAGTCAAGCAAAAAGCCGATGAAAATATTCAAATATATGCTGAACGGCTATTGTCTTTAGCCGAGGATGCATATGCAGGGATTAATGAAGGGGGAGCAGCTGCCATAGAGCGCCAGGATTTTTCATTGATGGCCTTGCATTTGACTATTTAGAAATGAACGTCATGAGAGAAAATCCCGGTACATTGCAAGCTGCAATTCGTACTGCAATGGCTGAACAAAATCTTAGAAAAAGATTTAATTTAAGATCAGGCAATAATGAGAAAGCTGTTAATTCTCACACTGAACCTATGGAAATCGATTATGCAAGAGGAAAATTGCAGTGTTTCAAATGCAAAAAGTATGGTCATAAAGCAAGAGAGTGTACATTTAATAAAAAATCAATAAATGCCGTTAACAAGTTCACGCATAGGGAGGTACGTCCTATTACATCAAGCGAATTGGCTAGATTAAAAGCAAACTTTCCTGTATGCTGGAATTGCAATAAAAAGGGACATTTTAAAAGAGATTGTAAAGAAAGACCCAGACGACGTTATCAAAACATTATTCACCCTCAAAATGACCACAGCATGGGTCCTCATAATACTGAAAATTGGGATCAGGAAAACTAAAACGCTCTTTTTATAAGGAAGCAAATAGAAAGGGCAAATTTAAAAATGTATCTACCTATAAAATTAATTTGGCTGGAAGTCCGAACTCTTATCTAATTAAAATTGAACAGTTGAAATAACTAAATACCGAAGTTATTGTGAATTTATTTTCTACATATGCGCATTTCGACAACTTATGTCTCTTCAGTGCAGATAAAATCTAAACGTTTGGAAGACCATTAACTCAAAGATGTTCAAAAACTGATGGAGAACAAATAACCAAAATGATCTAAATGTAAGGCCAAAATCAGCTAAGGACAGAGCTTTGCATGAGGGAGATACTCCTTAGTTTCAACAAAATTTACAAAAGTTTAGATATTGCAAGGTTCCAAATAGAATCGGCTTTGAAATTGAGATCATTAATTGATAGTGGTGCACAAATTTCTTTATTACATAAGAAAATATTTGATGAGCTTAAGAATAAACCAAAGTTAATTAAAAAAGACATTGCATTACAGTCTGTTAATGGACATCAGTTAAAAATAAATGGAGTAGCAAAAATTCCTTTTCAAATTGGGGGGATTAAAATGGAACATGAATTTTGTATTGTCTCTGATATGAACAGAAATGTTATTTTAGGACGTGATTGGTTACTTAACAATGGGGTTAGGATGTATTTTTATTTAGGTTGTATTAGAGTAGAAAATAAATATGTACAATTACAAGAAGATATTCATATAGCATCCGTATTAAGGCTGGTTAATAATAATAGTATTGAAACCTCAAACTACAAATATATGTTGGACAAAAGCTCGAATTTTCCATAAAATCTATAATAAATCTAATTTGTATGAAGTTTCGGCCATAAATTAATTCTGAAGCAGGAGTTATGTTAGCACATTCGATAGTAAAGAGTAGCGCTAAAAATAAATACCCAATTATGCTTGTCAATAATACATAAAAAACTGCTGTTTTTAAGAGAGGTTTTGCTGTTGGTAATCTATCTCCAATAAATGAACAGAATCTAGTTGATTTACAGAAAGCGTGTGAAGAAATTGGTAGCAATGACCGTGCAGCTGATGTATTAAAAGATCTAAATGTTGTCACTCATGAACATAGGGATAAAATTATAACTTTGATCAAAAATAATTTGGATATTTTTGCTATGAAAGATTCTGAACTAGGTTATACAGATGTTTTAAAAATGAAAATTGATGTTCAAGGTCACCCGCCTATTAAACTTAACCATATAGAGCTCCCATGCATAAATGAGAAATAATTGAAAAAGCTGTAGATGAAATGTTATCTGCCAATATTATAAGAAAATCAAGATCACCCTAGAGTTTTCCAGTAGTAATTGCTGACAAAAAAGATGGTTCTAAAAGATTTTGTGTGGACTTTAGAAAATTAAACGCTATCACAAAGAAAAATAGTTTTCCACTTCCGGTAATTGATGACATCCTTACCTGTTTAAGAAGGCTAAATTCTATTCAAATTTAGACTTAAAATCTGGTTATTGGCAAATTGCCATGGAGGGGGCAGACAAAGAGAAGACTGCTTTTGTTTGCCATAAAGGTCTTTTTGAATTTAATGTTTTACCATTTGGAGCAGTTAATGCACCAAGTATTTTCACTGAAATGATGGGTGTTGTCCTTGAGGGTCTTGATAAATTTGCAGTAGCATATTTAGATGATATTTGAATCTATTCTGAGACTTTAGAAGACCATTTAAAGCATATTCAAACTGTTTTCGATCGTTTGAGACAACATAACTTAAAACTAAAGCTTAAGAAATGTGATTTTCTAAATATTGAAACAGCATATTTAGGTTTCGTTGTAAGTGATAAAGGAAGACAACCTGACCCTAAAAAGGTCGAAGCTATCAAAAAGCTCAAACTGCCAACTAATATCAAAGAAGCTAGATCTATACTAGGTTCGTTTTCATATTACAGAAAGTTTATTCCAAAATTTTCAGAAATAGCTGAACCCATTATTCATTTGACTAGAAAATATGCAAAATTTAATTGGACAGCAGAATGTGAGAAGGCTTTTGTATATTTAAAAGATAAGTTATCTACTTTACCACTTTTGGCATACCCTGAAATGAATAAACACTTTTATTTGTATACAGATGCGTCTGACAAGGCCATTGGGGCATGTTTGACTCAAAAGTGTGATGAAACTGATGAAGAAAATCTATTTCTTATGTCATAGACTAAGTGACACACAAACTAGGTGGTCTGCCATAGAGAAAGAAGCGTATGCTATTCACTACGCATTGCAAAAACTTGACCATTATTTACATGGAGCAAAATTTACAATCAGAACTGACCATAAACCTTTGAAATATATATTGGAATCTCCCATGCAAAATCGTAAGATTCAGATGTGGTCCATTCAAATAACAGCTTACGACTGCGATGTGGAATACATCAAAGGGGTTTCTAATTATTGTGCTGACATGCTTTCTCGCACAAATACCGATACGCAGAGTGAAGAGTTAATTTTAATAACACAGATAAACATGTGGAACCAGACATAAGTGACAAAGCTTATCAGATAGGTGCAATTAATTCTAACAGATTTAATGCTAAACAAAGTGCTAGTTGTCAGCTAAATGATGATAAGAATTTACCTGATCCAATTAATCATGCTTATAAAGATTTTGATATGGTTAACAAACAACAAAAAGATCAACGAATTTCTGAAATAAAGCACATTTTATTGTCGGGAAAGGACAATAAAAAAGTTCAAAATAAATGTATTTTAATAAATGATGTAGTTTATTATATCTCACGCCCGGACGATGGAACAGCACTTAGATTGTATATTCCGCAACATTTCAAAGAGGCCGTAATGAAAGACTATCATGACACACATCACATGAGTGAAGATGAACGTATGATCTAATTCGTCAAAAATATTATTGGAAAAATCTTTTTAAGGAAACCAATAACTTTGTGTCCACTTGTGTTACATGTCAACAGAGAATATTGAAAAAACTTTAAGCTCCAAAACAAGAAACCGATATTCCACCATACCCGTTTGCCAAAGTGGGTCTCGATCTATCTGGTACATATCCGCAATCGTTATCAGACAATAAATATATTGTTGGTTTTATTGATCTTTATAGTGGTTGGCCAGAAGCTTTTGCTGTACCTGATAAGTCTGATGACCAAATATGTCAATTACTAATTGCTGAAATCTCCCCTCGGTATGGCCAAATTCTCGAACTTACTACTGATAATGGTAAAGAGGCCTTAAATTTCAAGGCCAAAGAAACATTAGAAGCTTTAAATGTCCATCATGTTACCACATTTTTTTTCGACCCTCAAAGTAATGCTAAAATTGAAAGATTTCACAGAACATTACATGATGTTTTAACTAGGAAACTAAATGATAACCTTGAAACATGGGATTTATATTTAAATCAAACCTTAGCAGCCATTCGGTTCCATATTAGTAAATCTACAAAATATTCACCATTTTTCTTGTTGTACAACTGTGATGTTGTATTACCTATTGACAATTTATTAAAACCTCGTCGTAAGTATGCTGGTGAAGATTTACATGAAATAGCGTTAGAGCAACAGTATAAATAATTTCGTTTGGTCCATAGTCACCTTAAGAAAGAAAAGAAACGACAACTTAAATATGCCAATAAAAATGCACAAGATGAACACTTACAAATCGGTGACCCCGTTTATTATAAAAATAAAATTACAAAATAACTGGATGCCTTATTATCGCATCATCGATCAAATAACTCCTGTGACTTCTATTATCAGAAATCAGTTAGACGGTAAGACCATTCAATCTCACGTTGAACACTTGCGTTTAGCAAAACTTGACTGGGAAATTCCTGCAGACCAGTGTCCTTCTTTACGCAAAGCCGCCTATGTTGTTCCACCTGCTGGCGAGAACTCCAATACTGATTCCGACTCAGACAATGAGCCTCCTCTCCCAAAAATTATTAGGAAATATAGGAGAGAAAGAGAAAATAGTTCCAGCGAGGAAAATATCCCACTAGCTGAATTATCTCGTAGGTTAAAACAAAAGCAAATAATTAAGCATCAAGAATAAAAACAAGATTCAGATAGCGAAATCGGTGAAAATATGTCCAATGAAGTGTCTACAGACGAAAATAATAATGATGGGTCTGGTAACGATTTTTTTTTATTATTAAGATGATAATAATATGGATATAGATAATTTAGAAACAACTCCTAAACTACCTTTACGTAAGGCAAGAAAACTCAAACGTAGCAAAAGTAAAACTGATAAGAACGAGAATTTTAAAAGTTTGTTAAAAAGCTTAGTAAATATATTGTAGGTAGATATATGTATTAAAATGCTTCCATTAATTGTTTTAATTAATCCGAAAGATTGTACTATAGATGTTTATTTGTATCACTAGAACAGGGGTCTCTGACCATAAATTATTTATTGTACAATTTTTCTCAATGCGTGTATATTCATTCATTCAGTTTGTTTGTGTAATTGGGTTAATTACAGTATATTGTGCGAGTGCCAGAAGTTGTATGACTTGCCGATATGTGTAGGCATCCTAATAGTAATTATCATTGTACATGGGTAAATAATATGGCTCACTAAAAAGAACAACAGAAGTTCACTTATCCTGTTAGTGGGGAAGGCGTAGAATTTTCTTTTGGCACAATTTAACAGGGCGATTGAGCGTCCATAAAATGTCATGTACACAATCATGCTAAAGCCAATATAATATTAAGATATTAATTTTTATTCCAGTCTCTTATTGGATCAAGGCGACCATTATGAAATATACAGTGCACACAAATAATAGTTACAATGTTGTTGCACTGTATCGATTAGAGGCAGCAGCATTAGCCATAAATAAAGAACGCACGAAATGTGTATTAATGACTAACGAAGAACCGGTTCAATGCAACAATCCTGTAACAGGATTTTGCACAATTAAAAGCCCCTTTTATTTTGTGCATGTCAACAAAATTTGTATAACCGCTTTATTTATGAAATGCAGAACTGTTTGGTCCTTTCTGTAAAACAACAGCAAGGTTGGACACAATATTACCTTTGGCGAAATATTTACATGATGGGCACTGGGCTAATGCTACAAAAGTAGAGATCAAATTTACAGTAGTTTGTCAAAATTTATCTACCTAATCAATGTCAAACATCCCATTAGTATTGTTAAACTTCACATGTATTGTCATGCAGTGAGCACCATGTTGTCACTACCATCTTATTTCCATAAGGAAAGGCAACATGTTTTAAAGATTCTTTTTAACAATTTAATGAACACGACCAATAATTTCAAATTTAAACTGTGGGAACCTTTCCATGCTAAGTTACCAAATTTTTCAAGTGTCAAATTTCAAAGTAATTTACGGGATATTAAAGACATTCCAATTGGACACTTTATAAATAATCTCCAGGAGCTCGAGCCAATTGGTACAGAAAGTCCAACACCTGTATGGGTATACTCCATCCAAAATCTAGGATTTATAATTATTATAATTATAATAATAATTCTTTGTAATAAATTCCGTTGTTTAAATTGGTCAGCCAAATTTAGATCCAATAGTAAGTCTCGTATTGAGGTTATCAAGCCTGGAGTTCCTTAGACGTTTCACGAAGTGAAGAGCGACCTGAAAGCAATGGAAAGAGATACTCCTCCGACGTCCAAGACACGCAGTATCCTGAAAAGTCAGCCATCCTTGCTTGCGAAACCCAGTCGATCATCAAACTAATGTATCACAGGATTTTGAATATGAACTATCATAGACAATCTCCGAACTCGCTATATTAGCGGGTGGATAACCTTATCACTTTGCGTTAACGTAATTGCATTATTGAATGGATTTACATTATTACCTGATTGGATTTATGTGTTACAAGGATTGTTTTAACTTATTACATTCGATACATAACATTGAAACCGTGTTCTGTACGTGTGTGCCGTGTATCACCATTATCCGTTCTAATGCTGATTGAACTATATGACTTCTTCATTATATACAAACGTTCTTAGTGGGGAAGGAATGTAACATAGCTAGCTTAGCGATAACGTTTGTACCACCCAAGTGCAGAGAGGTAGCCGTAAAGCATTGACGTTCATCTATTACTTGACATTTATTATCTACTTGTTTCAATGCCAGGTTATAAGATGCACATAAACATTGTACCCTTTCTTAATCACAAGTTAGCCAGTGTACAATGATGTCACCTACCTTATTATTCTACTCAGTTGATGATTCCTCAGAACATATTAGGATTTGGATTATTGTGTTTATGGAGTGACAATACCAACAGATGGATAAAACCCGATGCTTCCTGAAGCTACCTGATGATGTGAACTCCCAAGACTATGTAATAGACGTTAATTTTAACTTGGGCGCTTTAGACTATTACTTTGATATCTAGACTATAAGCTTTACGCTTTAAGACTTAATTATGGATTAATAATTAGTCTTCGTTAGTGATGTCTGTGATACCGATCTGTCCTTGTCCACATTTGAATACTAAAATGACTACAAAAGCTTTTCAAAATTTCACCTTGGTACTGTTTGAGGTTTAGAGAAGTTACACGTACCATGGTTTTAGTTGGTTTTGTTTAAAGGGTTAGAAAATGACAATAACCAATCAGTTACCTAACAGATCTTTCAAAACATATACCTCACTGACCGTGTGACGGGTGCTGTGTGCAGAGCAGGACATGCTTACCCTTCCGGAGCACCTGATGTCACTCTTGTTTTTTGAGAGTTCACACTGTTAGTGCTTTAGTTTTGTTGTGTTGTATATGTAATGTTTGTGTGTTTTGTGGTCATGTGGTGTCTTTGGTCTTCCGTCTTTTGGTGTTCTTGCTTTTGCCTTGTCTCTGGACTTTGATTTGTGTAATTTTGTGCTTTGTTCCTTCGGTATTCTACTGCCGTTGTTTCGGTCTTAAGACAATAGTGCTTGTTCGCATACACAACGCTTGGACTTATTAAGCTTTATGCTTTTATGTTTCACTGTATGATTGTCTAATATGTTTTTCTTCAATAGAACATTTGTCATGTAATAGTGATTTAAATCATGGATTAGCCTACGCCCATCTGAGCCCGGCTGTGTTATATGGGTCAGGGATTGCTCGCCGCTAAACTGCCGGCTAGCTCAAGGAGCCTAGTCTGCTGGTAAAACACTGTCGCACTACGGAATATTGATGAAATTCAAACTTCCCGAAGGGTTTGATAAAGAATCGTCATGGATATCAGTAGACATCGGCAGTATTAGTGAGAGGCCAGTATAATTGTAAAATCTTAAGGTCATTGGATCCCAAAGCCAGTTTAACTAAATTATGAAGAATATCCGGTCAATATCCCCTATTACGTAAAGAATGTAAGTTACGTCCTAGTTGTTCTGGATTTTTTATCAGTTTTTTACATTTATGTACAACATTTCCGTAAAATCGAGGGTGAGAAATGCCCTTAGTAATGAGGGGGTTGCGAGTCGCATTAATGTTCATATCTCCTATAAAACTTCTTAAATGTGTTTATCAATTCATGAAATCTGTAAACTTGTTGTTAAAAGTTTAGATGTGATAGTAAGGTTACGTTTATTAAAGTTGTCAAGAGTAGAACATACGCGTGCGAAGTTCGTACCAGTTGAGATATATACACCACGTATGATGGAGCTACAGGAACGTTAAACCTTTTGCAAACTGATCTGAATGATACGGACTGAAAGTAACATAATGCTGTAGTTTTGGTTTTTCGCCTAGTGGCTACATTTTAGACTTTGCTGGAGTCATTGGTTTCCCCTTGACTCTTGGGCGAACTTGGGTCGTCCATTCTCCGGTTTATTATATTAAACGAAGTTTTGAATATAGCTCACATTTCTCACAAGTTGCCCAAGACTTTGCTTAATTTGCACACACGACTCATGAGTTGCTCATCAGTATACTTATAGCTATGTCCGCATGCTCATTGCACTATTTGGTGGTGTTGGTAGTGGTGGTAGGCTATAGCTGGATAGTGGTGGTGATGGTGGCATAAGGTTCTTAAAATAGATTTTCTTGTTATGGAAGGAAAGTACCCATGAGTTGCTCATGAGTATACTTTAAGCTTTGCTCGCGTGCTCATTTCGATATATATATTGCTGCTGCTTGGTGGTGGGATGTTGATAGAAGGGATGTGTCTCCTGCTGCTACTTTTGGATGGTATATACAAATAACTAAATACCTAAGTTACTGCGCATTTCGACAACTTATGTCTCTTCAGTGCAGATAAAATCTAACGTTTGGAAGACCATAAACTCAAAGATATGTAAAAACTGATAGAGAACAAATAACCAATATGATCTAAATATAAAGCCAAAATCAGCTAAGTACAGAGCTTTGCATGAGGGAGATACTCCTTAGTTTTCTACAAAAATTACAAAAATTTAGATACTGTAAGGTTCAAAATATAATAGGCTTTCGGGTCAGCATCGAAGTACTGACTAATGGGGTGGTGAATATTCTCGGGGACTAACAGTCCACCAGCAGTGGCATCGACCCAGTGGTAACAAATAACTAAATACCGAAGTTACTGTGAATTTAATTTCTGCAGATGCGCATTTCGACAACTTATGTCTACAAGCGATATATACCTGTTCATGCAGCTTCTGGTTGGTATATACTAGCGGTGTATACCCGCTGTTGCGGCTTCTGGGTGGTATATACTAGCGGTAATTTCCCACTGCTTCTGCTTCTTGGTGGTATATACTAGGGGTATATCCCTGCTGCTTTGGTTATGGTGGTGGTGTCGGGATTGGTGATGTAAGATTGAAGAAATGATTCATTGGAGCTTTAATATATACTGATTTTTTCTCCGGTTGGCACTTATGCCAAATATTTTATACTGAGCGTCTGCGGAAAAAAATTGTAAATATTTTAAGTGAAGCACTCCTAGGTATAGACAAGTAATGGCCATTCCGCTAATAAAACATACATAAATAAACAAAAAATATTTGAAACAAAGCACAGAACTAAATATTTATTTAATTTGGACATGACAACAGTTAATTACACAAAACAAGAAAGTGAAAAAAATCGCGATATTTACAGGTGCAATTTCAAATTTCTTACTGTACATTTAGGTGTAGGTGATTTAGGAACAGCCCAAAGAAATAATAATTTTACAACGGTTGTGAACACAATGTCTTTTAGACACGTCATATTAGGATCTTAAAAATAGAGTGTCTTGTTATGTGATAAAAATACTCATGAGTTGCTCATTAACAGCATTAGTACATTACAAAGTATCTCTCCTATCAAATAATGAATGTGGACGTGATAGAAGACACCCCAAAAATATCCATTATTTGTTTGTGAATGAATATGTTGTTTTAAAGTTAAAAAATATATAAAAAGAATAAGAAAATATAGAAAAACATATTAAAATAAATTTACAAAAAATTATAAAAAAGAAAAAAAATTAAATAAATTTTCAAAAATTGTTAAAAAATAATATATAGTTAAAAAAAGGAATAGAAAAAAAAAATAATTACAATTAAATTTTAACAAATATATAAAAAAATAATTTATATGATTAAAATATAAAAAAAATAAATTAGATTAAAAAATACAACAATAAAAAAAATACAATTAATATTAAAATAAAAAAAATAATAAAAATAAAAAAAATAACAAAATTTAAAAAAGATATACATGTAAAAAATAATTAATTAAATAAAATCATATTTAGAATAAAGTGAAAAATAATTAAATTAGAAATAAAATGCTATTCATTTCAATATGGCGACATGCGGACACATTTTCGGTTGCACATGCGTTATGTAATAATATTATACAGCACCCCTTTGCGGTGCTTTGTCATTCATCACATAATTTCTGGTCATTCCAATTAAAAAGGTTACGGTAAGAAATAATGATAAACCCTGGTTAAACGGAGAATTACGGAGAGAGATTCGTAAAAGAGGCAGGTTTAGAAAAAAAAATCCTTGAGAACAAAACGTGATTGTGATATATTAAAATATAAACAGCAGCGAAACAAAGTCAACAATCTCAAGAAAATAGCGAAAGAGAATTTTAGAAAAATCTTGATAACATTATATTGGAAAATACGTCAAATCCCAAAATGTACAGGAAAATTATGAAAATGCTTATTAAATCAAGTAAAGGGTCGTGTACTTTACCTCCATTAAAAGTATAATACAAGATGAAAACTTTGGCAATATTATTTATGAAGATAAAGAAAAATGTGAGCTTTTAAATAAATATTTTAGTTTGATATCAACATTGGATGAAGAAAATTTCGCACTTCCAAATTTTGAAAATAAAACAGAAAGCACATTAGAAAATATAAGTTTTAGTGAACAAGAAATAATAGACATAATCGAAACTTTAAATCCAAATAAGGCTACAGGTCCCGATATTATTACTCATAAAATGTTAAAAATATTTCCATAAAAAATAGCCGTTCCATTAAAAATAATTTTTAATAAATCAATAAGCCAATGCAAGTACCCTACTGATTGGAAGATAGCAAATGTTATTGCTATATTTAAAAAGGGAGATAATTCTCTACCGTCTAATTATCGTCCAATATCTCTTATTAGCTGTTTAGGTAAGGTAATGGAAAGGCAGGTATTTTAAGTATGTATATAATCATCTCCAAAGAAATAAATTGATATATAAGTACCAATCCGGATTTTTACCTAAAAATTCAACAGTGCATCAGTTGTTGGAATTTCATAATTGTATCCTCAATGCTTTAGAGAACAAAGATGTTTGTTGTTTTGTATTTTGTTATTTCTCTAAAGCCTTTAATAAAGTTTGGCATTTCGGATTGTTACATAAAATGAAGTCTTATGGCTAAGGAGGTAATTTACTAAACTGGTTCCATAGCTATTTGAATGAAAGGAAACAGAAGATGGTTATTAAATAATCATCGTCTTCACTAAGTAGCATCTTAACAGGTTTTCCTCAGGTGTCTGTATTGGGACCTTTGCTTTTTATTATCTATATTAATGATATTGCTGAATATCTTGTTTCCTTAACTAGATTGTTTGCTGATGACACTTCGTTCAGTTGTTCAGATCATGACCATCTTCAAATTCAAACTATTATTGATCATAACTTGAAGGAGCTGGCAGAATGGGCGAGCAAATGGCTAATGTCATTTAATCCTGATAAAACTTAAATTATGTTCTTCTGTAATACACAAGAACCAGAACTTAGTTTCACCTTTAACGATAATACTATTTCTATTTATGAAACGCATAAGCATTTGGGGTTTACTTTTAGCAAAGATGCGAAATGGACTCAACATATTGATAATATTGTTGAAAGTGTTTCTAAACATTTAAATGTCCTTCGTAAATTAAAATATAAAATCAGCAGGTCAAATCAAGAAAAAAATGTATTTGGTTTACATAAGACCTATATTCGAATATGCCTGTGGGGTTTTTGATAACTGTGGTATCTGTAATTCAGCCAGACTCGAACAGCTACAGCTAGAAGCCGCACGAATAATAACTGGACTACCTATATTTACTAAGTCAGATGTTATCTATGAAGAATTAGGGTGGGAAACTCTAATAAGCAGACGCACACGACGAAAATTGCAACTGTTTTACAATATTCAAAACAATAATGCTCCATCTTATCGTTGTAATTTAATACCACCTAAAATACAATTTACTTCAGTACCGTTAAAAAATGGGGAAGATATTATGATTCCCTTCTGTAGATTATCCTTAACTTCCAGTTCATATATTCCTTCCAATATTAGGGAGTGGAATAAATTGGATCAGACTATTCGTAATGCAAAAACACTGACACAATTTGAAATTAATTGACAAAAAAGTCTGATGGATGCAGTGTTCCAAATTATTACTCTTACGGACCTCAAAAACTAAATATAATTCTTACTCAATTTAGATGCTCAGCAACATTTCTCAATCATGACTTGTCTAAATTTAATATTATAACAGATTCATTTTGTAGCTGAAGAGCCAGTTGTGAGGATTCAAATCATTTCATTTTTATATGCCCGCAATATCAAATTCAAAGGACCATTGTATATGATGATCTCAGCTGGTTACCTGGAGATATTTATTTATGTGAATCAGGATCTTTTGATAAAAGTATCTTCGGAATTAACTGACGAACAAAATGAAAATGTTTTTAAACATGTGTTTGAATACATAAAAAGAACAAAAAGATTCATCATAACATAGTTAACATATATTGAGTCATAAATATATGTCGCGGACAGCAAACCACACACATAGCATTCACCATACCATATTAAAATATATTTAGTAAATTTAGTTTAATTCTTTTATGATTTTATATGTGAAATATGTTGTAGATGCATGCTCTAAAATGATATGTATTAATATTGTAATTTATGTTATATAGGAGAAGACTTTATAAGTTTGTTATAACTATTTGCAATAAATACGTTTAAACTAATTTCAGGTCAAAATGGTGGCCAAAAGAACATATACACCCATTGCCGGTCGTTCATACGTTAAATAATTATGTTATGTTTGGTCATTTCATGATTCATGACGTCGTTTTTTGTCAAAGTACCATACAAAGGCTTCAAATAGCACTTTTAATACTATGAGGTATGAGCAAAGCTCATTGTTGAAGGCTTCATGGTGACATCAAGATGAAGAACAACAATAAAAGCGTTGTTCCTTTGCTTGTTTTTTTACCATGTATTTGTAGAGACTTTGTCTCATGTGCATATACTCCATATCCTTTTATTCATCATTCCAGTGACATCACTTCCGTTTTTTGTCAGGTGACTTTCGGTTTCGTTCATTAAATCCTGGGCTCTACGACAAATTAGATTTTGCTTCTCTGATGGAAAAGTTAATTAGTACTAGCGCGAACGCAAAAATCTTTGAAAAGTACTATATTTTAATTTTTGGTCTTATGAATCATAATTTAATCTGCAATCCTGAAAAAAGATTTGTCGAAACGGCCAGCATGCAGCAAAACTAGAATTGACTGTCATGTCTAGTGATTTTACATAAGAAATGGAATCAATGTGTTTTATATAATTTGTAAAACTCTTATTCGGAAAACGCTAGCGTTTAGTCTCCGACTGTTCATAAAAATTTACGTAAATTTTGACGAAATTCTGCACTGTGAGCATCAAATTTATAACTGTATATCTATTTATGGATATTGTGTCGAAAAAAAGATATTTTCCTCTATCTTAAGAGAGTATGAATCTCAGAAAATTTGATATTAGAATGAAAACCTTTGCATTTTACTATGAGAAGCTTTACTGATATAACAACATAAGCCATGTAGGAATTTTTGCTATATATAAGACTGCAGTTTTGATGGAAAGCGTTTCTCTCTAGAAATTTCCTTTATTTACCATTAGCTGCTTATATGCTTTAATATAATGAAAATGCATTTGGGAGTTGATGATATTGTGTACATTGTCTATTTTTATGTACTTAAAAGTGACCTGTGATCAATAACATGATCCATGAGCAAAGATATTTAACAAACAATGATAAGATATGGAGTAAATGCACATGACACAAAGTCTCTACAATTAAATGGTACTTCCAAGCAAAAAACAACGCTTTTATTGTTGTTCTTCATGTTGTAGTCACCACGAGCCCTTCAACAATGAGCTTTCATCATCCCCCATAGTAGGTTCAAGACGGCCTTAACACCGGTTTAAGTGGAATTCTTCGCTAAATGTCAAACGACGCTACATCGATGTCTTTTCTGGTCATTGATGCAGGATCTAAAATTAAACTGGCAAAGTGCTCTTACAATTACCGTCATCCGTTGCCCGTCCAAAGCACAATTGTCTCAACCTAGTGGACGTTTACATCATAAAGACGAACACAGGGCATTCATCAAGTCGATTGTAAGAAAAATTGGCATTTACTTTATAAAATACAATGTATTGAGATGTGGGCTCTATAAACAGGTGTTCAGAATAGTGTTTGGAAATAACAAAAATCTGACAGTATGAAAGTATATCCATATGAGAAATTCTCTCACGAACAAGAACACCAAAACTGAAATAGATAGAGAACATACATCTCTCACACGGAGAATCTTTTTACTGAATCCAAACTGCAGGAAATACACACTCCAGTCATAAATACACAATGAAAGGATATGGAGTAAATGCACATGTAAGTCTCTACAAATACATGGTAGAACCAAGCAAAGGAACAATGCTTTTTTTTTTTGTTCTTCATCTTGAAGGCACCATGAGGCCTTCAACAATGAGCTTTGCTCATACCTTTTTATAAGTTCAAGACGGCCCTAGCACCGGTTTGAGTGGAATTCTTTGCTAAATGTCGAACAACGTTACATTCATAATAATAAACTGGGAAAGTGCTCTTACAAACACTGTCAACCACTGCCCGTCCAAAGCACAAGTGTTTCAACCTAGTGAACGATTACAACACAAAGACAAACACAGGACACTCACCAAGTCGATTGTATGTAAACTTGGCATTATAAAATAGTGAGATGTTTGAATGGATTAACCCAAAGAATACCGAATGAAAACTGACGCTAATACTCCCTTGACTAGAAAGCCACATCAGGGAATGTTCTACAATATTAACCTTGCCTTTTATCTTTTCTTAAATTCTATTCTATTTTGAGAAAGACTACTAGAAACAAATATATTTTTATTGTTTCTCCTTTTTTTATCACACTAAAAATTTGAAGTGTACTTTACATTTTTTTTTATTTTAGGAAAGTATATGGAGTAAGTGAACATGAGACCATACCACATATGTTAACTCCAACTGCAATTAATTTAAATGAGCTGTATGGCATTTCGGAACATTCCTCATCAGCAGCACTAGAACCCAATCATAGGAAATCCATAATTTCAAACTATGTTTATAATGCCAAAAAAAAAACCACAAAAAACAAACAAATCCGAATAGTCAGTAATATCAAATATATAATTAATGACTGTTTAACGGTAACCCGCTAGATATAAATAATTAAATATTCTTAGGGGAAATCGAACTCCACTGAATTTTTCACAGGTTTAACATTACCAAGGTTTGATCATGAATCAATATGAAAAAATAAATAATAAGTAATTAATTTTTACAGAATACTCATCAAGTTGTGTAAAATGAAATCGTGGATAAAACAAGGGGCCCTGTGCAAGCCATCATTATGATTCTAAATGATGGTTAAACCCAGAGGAGTTAGAGATCTGACGAAAATTTCAGAACATAAGGAGCGAACCTCCTTAGTGTTCTTATTACCTTGTTTCATATGGTACTTTTATTCGTTTTCTTCGGTGCTCGTACGGTACCTCTTTGTTAACAACCCGTTTTATCATGTACTTATCCGGTATATTACCGTTATAAATGCTTTTTATTTGTTGTTCGTCTGGTAGTGCTCCGGTGTAAGATCGGTGCGAGTTCTATTTATTCGGTGCAATGCTTGTACATGCACGATTTACAGACTATATGCTTCCGGATTGTGTGCGATAAAAATTGTAATTCATGAAAGAACAAAAATATTTGCCAACGGACAAAATTCATTTCCACTTGTTTTTCATATATTTGTGCTATACGCTGTAGTGTGTAAGCGTTTAAAACAATTCAGTTCCATAAAGATACAACCTTCCGTCCGTCTGTTCGTCCGACCTTGATATTTACAAGTCCTCCTAAACCAATGAATGGAATTAATAAAACTTTCAGAGAATCTCTATCACTGAATGCCTTAGTGCATTTCTTATTTTAGATTTTATCTGACAATGCTTGGGGTTTTCCTACAGCCATACAAGGATTTAAAAACGGATTATCTTTAGGGGCACTTATATACCACCCACAACTCCTTTGAATGAATGAAATTTGTTGATTCTTCAAAGAAGATTTACCACATGATGCTATAGTGCACTTACTATTTCAGATTTTGATCTGATTAACCTTTAATGTTTTTTTGACGTCACCATACATTGACCTAACCATGCGCTGTCATTGGGGGGAGGGGGTACTTTATGATATCTGAAACTCTTCCTAAACAAATGAATTGAATTTGAATAAACTCTCAGAGAATCTTTATCATAAAATGCCATAGTGCACTTACTATTCTTTATTTCGATCTGATCAATTTTTGTTGTTTCCAATAGCTATACATTGACTTAGCTATGTAATGTCATTGAGGGGAGGGGAACTATTATGCCAGCTACAACTCCTCTTTTAAAAACCATTGTATGGAATTTAACGAATCTTTAAAGGAATCTTATCAAATGATGTTTCTATTTTAGATTTTGATCTTATAAATTTTTGAGTTTGTCATAGCCATACATGGACTTAGCCATGCACTATCATAGGGGTAGAAGTACTTGTATACTATCCGCATAGCACTTCCTTAACCAATGTATGCGATAAATACTAGCCAAAACCTATACTTTCTGTTTCCGTTTTATAGAAACTAGCAACATAATACTGAGGTCGCCATTTTGACAACTATAAGATGATATTCTCTCATCTAACAATCCTTAATTAAAGGTCTATTTTTTTATTTAATATACCAAAATGAGATCGAAAGAAACATACATATATGTACACATATGTTGGACACTTCAAGCCTAATCTTATTGCACCAGCTGACTGTACAAAATAACACTTTATTTCTAAAAAGACGAAAAATTATTACCAAAGACAGGTAATACATGTCATTATACAGTACCGTCAGGGTCACCAACATAATTTCCATAGATTTATTATGCTAAACAATAATTTTACATTAAAATTGTTTTTGAGAGAATGTTACACTTTGACATGTGATGATTTAAAAAAATTAGTAGATTGCACTTTGAGTAATCCTAAGATGGAACAGTCATTGTGGACTAATATCTCTCATATCGTTTCAAAATTATTATAAACTAGTATTAATTGTGTTTGGATGCAAACACAAGAAGTCTCCCAAACGAACTCCCATATCAGAATTCAAAGGCTTTAGATGAGATCCACAGATATTAAATAACCTTCCTGTCCAATTTCATTCCATTCAGAGCACTTTAGATTTTCCCGCCTTTTTACCAGTACCATGACAACGGTCGCCATTTTGAAGTCTTGGAGACCGGAACCCAAATGTACACATGTTATGGAACCTTCCTGCAAAATTTCATCCAAATCTGAGCACTTTGATTTTCCCGCTTTTTTACCATTTCCATGGTACTAGTCGCCATTTTGAAGTCTTGGAGACCAGAAGTCAGTTCTACACACGTTAGGCAACCTTCCCGTTAAATTTCATCCAATTCTGAGCACTTTGATTTTCCCGCCTTTTTTACCATTTTTATGGCATCGGTAGCCATTTTGAAGTCTTGGAGACCAGAAACCTATTCTCCACATGTTAGACAACCTTCCTATATTATTTCATCCAATTCTGAGCATTATGATTTTCCCGCATTTTTTCGCTGTTTTCATGGGAATCGGTGCCATTTTGAAAATTCTAAGACTGGAAAGCACATCTTGGGATGACACTCTATCATCATGTGCAATTTGGTCAAGATTGGACCACTGGTGTCCGAGAAATTTGGTGGACAAAGTCGCGGCGGAAAACCGAAGAATAATTATAATAACTAGTATTAATTGTGTTTGGATGCAAACACAAGAAGTTTCCCAAACGAACTCCCATATCAGAATTCAAAAGCTTTAGATGAGATCCACAGATTTAAAACAACCTTCCTGTCAAATTTCATTCAAATCTGAGAACTTTGCATTTTCCTGCCTTTTAACCGTTTCCATGGCAACGGTCACCAATTTGAAGTCTTGGAGACTGGAACCCAATTCTAAACATGTATGGCAACCTTCCTGTAAAATTTCATCCAATTCTGAACACTTTGATTTTCCCGCCTTTCTTACCATTTCCATGGCATCGGTCGGAATTTTGAAGTCTGGGACACTGGAACCCAATTCTACACATGCTAGACAACCTTCCTATGAAATTTCTGAGCACTTTGATTTTCCCGCCTTTTTGGGTGTTCTCATGGTAAACGGTGCCATTTTCAAAATTCCAAGACTGGAAAGCACATCTTGGGATCAGGTTCTATCATCATGTGAAGTTTGGTCAAGATTGGATCATTAGTGTCCGAGAAATTTGGTGGACAAAGTCGCGGCGGAAAACGGAAGAATAATAATAATAGCAAGATATAACTGTGTTCGCAAGCGAAACACAAAAGTCTCCCAAACGAACGCCCTTATCGGATTTCTGGGCATTATAAAACCCCCTTTCAAAAAAAAAATTGAGCAGGGGTTCCCCTTATAACCTCACTAATACATAATAGCTGTAAAAGGAAAAAAAATCAAAATTTCATTTTCCCATAGGGTTAACATGGAGGACCCCACCCCTTTTTGAGTCCCCAAAAAGTACCCTTAATGGACCCCTATCTGAAAATTATTTGAATGTTGCACAACTAGATATATGGGGCTAACATTCTACAAAGTTTGAAAATTTAGGTCATATGGTTTCTGAGATCTGTTTCGGACAAGTTCAGGCGGACGAGAATAAAGATTGATTGATTGATTGAATATTGTTTAACGTCTACTCAGCAATATTTCAGCTATATCAAGACGAGAACAAGTTTGTTAATAAATAATCACTTTGGGGTATGGAAAGGGCCATGGGACGGGAAATTCTGACTGCCACTGGAAAAGGAGGGTGAAATCGTCAAGGGCGGGGAATTTAGCCTTGTAGCCGATCACCTACGGACCACCCCAAAAAGAGCTTGCTACAAGGGTTCTTTAACGTGCAGGAAGCGTGGCATTTCTTCCAACACGTGGACCTGAGTTTACATCCAATCCGAAAGATGGGTTGTGTATTTATTAATCCCGCACAACCACGGAATGGATCCTATTTCTATATCCCGGGACCCTCGCGGTCAGCCTCCGTTTAGGAGGGGTCACACCCCGCAAGCGGAAGATACTAGGTCCTATTTCTATATCCCGGGGTTCCCTCGGGGTCCTCTGTTAGGAAGACTCATACTCCAAGCTCAGAGGATGCTGCGGGCCTATTCATAAGCCGGGACCGCGCACGGCGGCGAGAATAAAGAAAGAAGAATAATAATTAATAAGAATTAATAAGAAACGCAACAAAAACAATAAGTCTCTTAATAACAAGTAATAACTGTGTTCGCAAGCGAAACACAAAAGTCTCCCAAACGAACTCCCATATCGGATACAAAAGCATTACGAGACTCCCTTTTGAAAAAAAAATTGGGTAGGGGTTACCCCTCATAACCTATGTAAAAAAAATAATTACTGGTTTTGCTTTCATGACAACCAAATGCTCTTTTGTCCATTACATGCAATTTCAGACCCTTTCCAAAAAAAAAAAAAAAAAAAATTTGGCAGAGGTTCCCCTTATAACCTATGTAATACAAATTTCTCCAAATTCTTTTTTCTTTTTCAGCAAACTCAATTTTTCAACAAAAAATACGTTTCTGGTTTTGATTCCATGGCAACAAAGTGCACTTTTGTCCATTACACCAAATTTCAGATCCTTTCCAAAAACAATTTGGGCAGGGGGTTCCCCTTATAAGCTACCAATACATATTTCTCAAAATTCCTTCTTTTTTATCAGAAAACCTGATTTTCCCAAAAAATATGCTTTTGGATTTGTTTCCATGGCAACCAAATGCTTTTTTGTCCATCACATCAAATTTCAGATCACTTTCAAAAGAAAATTTGGGCAGAGGTTCCCCTTATATCCTATTTAATACACATTTCTCAAAATTCCTTTTTTTGTCAGAAAACTCAATTTTTCAAAAAAAGATACGTTTCTGGTTTTCTTTCAATGGCAACAAAGTGCTCTTTTGTCCATTACATCCAATTTCAGACCCTTTCAAAAAAAATTTGGGCAGGGGTTCCCCTTATAACCTATTAAATACATATTTCTCAAAATTCCTTTTTTTGGTCAGAAAACTCAATTTTTCAACAAAAAATACGTTTCTGGTTTTGTTTCCATGGCAACAAAGTGCTCTTTTGTCCATTACACCCAATTTCAGACCCTTTCCAAAAAAAATTTGGGCAGGGGTTCCCCTTATAAGCTATGTAATACATATTTCTCAAAATTCCTTTTTTTTCAGAAAACCTGATTTTCCAAAAGAAATGCTTTTGGTTTTGTTTCCATGGCAACCAAATGCTCTTTTGTCCATTACATCCAATTTCAGATCTCTTTCCAAAGAAAATTTGGGCAGGGGTTCCCCTTATAACCTATTTAATACATATTTCTCAAAATTCCTTTTTTGTCAGAAAACCCAATTTTTCAGCAAAAAATATGTTTCTGCTTTTGTTTCCATGGCAACAAAGTGCTCTTTTGTCCACTACACCAAATCTCATACCCTTTCCAAAAAAAAAAAAAATGGGCAGGGGTTCCCCTTATAACCTATTTAATACATATTTCTCAAAATTCCTTATTTTTTTGTCAGAAAACTCAATTTTTCAACAAAAAATATGTTTCTGGTTTTGTGTCCATGGCCACAAAGTGCTCTTTGTCCATTACATCCAATTTCAGACCTTTTCCAAAAAACATTATAAGCTATGTAATACATATTTCTCAAATTCCTTCATTTTATCAGAAAACCTGATTTTCCCAAAAAACATGCATTTGGTTTTGTTTCCATGCCAACTAAATGCTTTTTTGTCCATTACACCCAATTTCAGACCCTCTCCCAAAAAAAATTTTGGGCAGGGGTTCCCCTTACAATCTAAGTAATACATATTGCTGTAATTAAAATACTACAGTCGAACTTCGTTTTGTCGAACTCGGTTGTCTCGAAAACTCGGATGTGTCGAAGTAAATTGTCGGTCCCAGCAAATTTCCCATTTGATTAATGCATTTTTACCTCTGATGACTCGAACTCGGTTGATTCGAAATCTCGGATAACTCGAGTATCATATATGGTCCCTTCGGAAATTTCAAACGCAATTTAACTTCTATATGTCCAAATTTAATTATGCATTTGGGGAAGAGCAAGCAGTAACATTCCAAATAAATTGTGTACACATCATTGTCAATCATCAATTAAAAATGTCTTTTGTCAGATACGCGTCAACTGCGCTTTTCTTTGATTTTTTGTAGGAACGACTTTGAACGACTCAAGCGTAAATAAATTGGAAAAAGAATAATTTGTGATTATAAAGGAGTATAATTATGGCTTTTATTTGAAGAAACAGCTTTTCAAATCAATGCCAAACAGTCCACATTTTCTTCAGAACTATTCAAGGCTAGTTTCGTTTCAATATTTGCATTGAGAAAATTAAGTTGGCGCTTATTCGTTACGTAATTACGTATTTGGACTCTCTGTTAGTTTTGAAAAAAATATAGTGCATTCATGCTAGTATTTTTGTTTTTATTAACATTTTTTTTTCAACAAAATGCAACAGTTACAGTGTGTACATCGACAGGAAATGCAATTAATAAAAATAGACCACGTTATTGACCTGTCTGTTGTTTATATCATAAGGAAAAAAAAATGTTCTTATTCATACCTCGGATGTCTCGAACCTCGGATAACTCGAACAATTTTTGATGGTCCCTTCGACTTCGGCTTATCGAAGTTCGACTGTATTATCAACAGAAACTACTATTTTCCAAAAATTTCTATTTTTTGGTATTGTTTCCATGGCAACGGTAGTTATTTGGAAATTTCCAATGCTGTGGAACCCTTTCTTACATGACCCTAACATTTCTGATGAAGTTTCATGGAGCTAGTGATAATAGTTTTTGAGAAACAGTGAAAAAAATGATGAAAAACTTTCAAAATTTCAATTTCCCATAGGGTTACTATAGGACGACCCCAACCCTTTTTGATACCCCCAAATGTACTCTTAATGGAACCCCTTTTGAAAAATTTCTGATGATTGAACATCTAGATACATGGGGCTAATATCTTACAAAATTTGAAAGCTCTACGTCTGATGGTCTCTGAGATTTTGTGCGGACAAGTTCATTGTGGACGAGAAGAAAGGGAAAGAAGAATATTAACTAGATTTGCAATTGCAAGCAATAGCTGATGTCGCCCTTGGCAGCCAATTCAATGATTCCATCTTGTTCGCAGCGTCAAAATCTACCTAGAAATCAATTTTCGTTGAAATCCGACAAAGTTGAAATTTTGACGTATTTTGGCGGCCATTTTGAAAAAAAAATATTAAAACGCACATCTTCATATGGTGATCCAACTTTATGTCAAATTTCATGAACTTCTGATCATGCATCGCTGAGTAATTGACCGGACAAACGTTGGCTGGAATAATAATAATAATAATAATAAGAAACGGAGGAATAACAATATGTCGTCCCGACTACGTCTGGGGCGACATAACTAGATTTTCATTTGCAAGCAACAGCTGATGTCGCCCCAGGCGTCCAAATCGATTATTTCATCTTGTTTGTAGTGTCAAAATCTACCTAGAAATCAATTTTCATTGAAATCGGACAATGTTGAAGTTTTGACGCATTTTGGCAGCCATCTTGAATATGGCGGACATTTAGAAAAAATTTTTCTCGTGAATTCCTTCCTCTTATCTTTTTAAACATTATTACAAAATATGAACAGATTCTGCCATTCAGTTCCTGATTTTTTGAATCCTCCATATTTGGACGTAAAATGGCGGCCATCTTGAAAATGGCAGCCATTTTGAAAATTTTTGTTAGTGCATGCACATCTTCTCATGGTGGTTCAACTTTGTGCCAAGTATGAATGAATTCTGTCCAGGCATATTTGAGAACGAAGCCGGACAAAAATCATTGGAAGAAAATAAAAGAGAAAAGCAATAATAACTAGATTTGCAATTGCAAGCAATAGCTGATGTCGCCCCTGACAGCCAATTCGATGATTCCAGCTTGTTCGCAGCATCAAAATCTACCTACAAATCAAATTTAGTTGGAATCGGACAAAGTTGAATTTTTAACGTATTTTGGCGGCCATCTTGGGAAAGGCGGCCATGTTGAAAAAAAAATTTCCTTGCAAACCCGTCTCCAGATAGTGATCCAACTTTGTACCAAGTATGGATGAATTCTGTCAAAGCATGATTGAGAAAATTTCAATTTTTGTGAAAATTTGACGAATTTCGAATTTTTCGTATTTTGGTAGCAATCTTGAAAATAGCGGCTGCTTTGAAAAAAATTTTTCCAAGCACCCCTCCAGATAGTGATCCAACTTTGTACCAAATATGAATGATATCTGTCCAGGCATCTTTGAGGAAATAGGCGGACAAAAATGCTTGGAAGAAAGAAAGAATAATGAAAAAAAATAATAATAACTAGTATTAATTGTGTTTGGATGCAAACACAAGAAGTCTCCCAAACGAACTCCCATATCAGAATTCAAAGGCTTTAGATGAGATCCACAGATTTAAAGCAACCTTCCTGTCAAATTTCATCCAAATCTGAGAACTTTGGATTTTCCCGCCTTTTAACCGTTTCCATGGCAACGGTCACCAATTTGAAGTCTAAGAGACCGGAACCCAATTCTATACATGTATGGTAACCTTCCCGTAAAATTTCATCCAATTCTGAGCACTTTGATTTTCCCGCCTTTTTTACCGTTACCATGGGAACGGTCACCATTTTAATGTCTTGGAGACCAAAACCCAATTCTACACATGTTAGGCAACCTTCCTGTAAAATTTCATCCAAATCTGAGCAATTTAATTTTCCCGCCTTTTTTACCATTTCCATGGCACCGGTTGGCATTTTGAAGTCTTGGACACTGGAACCCAATTTTACACATGTTAGACAACCTTCCTATAAAATTTCATTCAATTCCGAGCACTTTGATTTTCCCGCCTTTTCTGGGTGTTTTCATGGTAACCGGTGCCATTTTCAAAATTCCAAGACAGGAAAGCACATCTTGGGATGAGGCTCTATCATCATGTAAAGTTTGGTCAAGATTGGATCACTAGAGTCCGAGAAATTTGGTGGACAAAGTCGCGGCGGAAAACGGAAGAAGAATAATAATAACTAGATTTGCAATTGCAAGCAATAGCTGATGTCGCCCCTGGCAGCCAATTCGATGATTCCATGTTGTTCGCAGCGTCAAAATCTACCAAGAAATCAATTTTCATTGAAATCCGACAATGTTGAAATTTTGATGTATTTTGGCAGCCATCTTGGAAATGACGGCCATTTTGAAAAATTTTTTCCGGTGCATGCACATCTCCTCAAGGTGATCCAACTTTGTACTAAATATGATTGAAATCTGACCATGTATCATTGAGAAAATATCAATTTTAGTTGAAATTGGACCGAATTCGAATTTTTTCGTATTCGTGCGGCCATCTTAGAAATGGCGGCAAATTTGAGGAAATTTTTTCTTTATTGCACAACTTCAGATAGTGTTCCAACTTTGTTCCGCGTATGATTGAATTCTGTCCAGGCATCTTTGAGAAATCTCCCGGACAAAAAGAGGTGGAAGAAAGAATAATAATAATAATAATAAAGAAACGGACAAAAAACAATATGTCGTCCCGACTACGTCTGGGGCGACATAATAATAATAACAAGTTATAACTGTGTTCGCAAGCGAAACACAAAAGTCTCCCAAACGAACTCCCATATCGGATTCCTGGCAATTATGAGACCCACTTTTAACAAAAATTTGAGCAGGGATTCCCCTTATAATCTACTTTATACATATAGTTAAATCAATCATAAAATACAGATGAAAACACGTTTTTCTCAAAATTGTAGCTTTTTGGTTTGGTTTCCAAGGCAACCAATTTCTCAATTATGCAGTACAACTAATTCTAAATCTTGTTTAAAAAAAATTTGGGCAGGGGTTCCCCTTATAACCTCAATAATATATATATCGGATTCTTGGCAATTATGAGACCCCCTTTTAACAAAAATTTGAGCAGGGATTCCCCATATAATTTACTTTATACATATAGTTAAAATCAATCATAACATTCAGAAGAAAACACGTTTTTCTCAAATTTATAGCTTTTTGGTTTGGTTTCCAAGGCAACCAAATGTTCAATCATGCAGTACAAGTAATTCTAAACCTCGTTTTAAAAAAAAAATTGGCCAGGGGTTCCCCTTATAACCTAGATAATACATATAGCTGTAAGAAAAATACAATTATCAACATTAAATACTATTTTCTAAAAAATTTCAATTTTTTGGCATGGTTACCATGGCAACGGTACTAATTTTGAAATTCCCAATCCTGTTGAACTTTATCTGACAATTTTGAAGCATCTAGTGATAATAGTTTTTGAGTTACAGTGAAACATTCGAAATTTCAATTTCCCATAGAGTTACTATAGGATGACACCACCCCTTTTTGAGCCCCCCAAATATACCCTTATTGGAACCCCCTTGGAAAAATTTTTACTGTTTGCACATCTAGATATATTGGCCTAATATCCTGCAAAGTGAGAAAATCAATGGACAAGTTCATTGCGACGAGAAGAAAGGGAAAGAATAATAATAATAACAAGTTATAACAGTGTTCGCAAGCGAAAAACAAAAGTCTCCCAAACGAACTCCCATATCGGATTCCTCGTCATTATAAAACCCACTTTCAAAAAAAATTTGAGCAGGGGTTCCCCCTATAATTTACTTTATACATATAGTTGAAATCAAAATAAAACACACAGCAAAAAACACGTTTTTCTCAAAATTATAGCGCTCTGGCTTGTTTTCCATGGCAACCAAATGCTCGATTATCCATTAAACCCAATTGATACCCTGTTTCAAAAAAAAATTTGGGCAGGGGTTCCCCTTATTATCTAAGTAATACATATAGCTGTAATTAAAATACAATTGTGCAGGAGTTCCCCTTATAATTTACTTTATACATATAGATGAAATGAAAACATAACATAGAACAAAAAACATGTTTTTCTCAAAATTATAGCTTTCTGGCTTGGTTTCCATGGCAACCAAATGCTCGAGTATTCATTAAACCCCATTTGATACCCTGTTTCAAAAAAAAAAATTGAGCAGGGGTTCCCCTTATTAACTAAGTAATACATATAGCTGTAATAAAAATACAATTATCAACAGTAAATACGATTTTCTCAAAATTTCAATTTTTGGTATGGTTTCCATGGCAACCATAATTTTTTTGAAATGTCCAATACTGTAAATCTGTGTCTTACATCACACACAACCTTCCAATGAATTTTGACAGAGCTAGGTATAATAGTTTTTGAGATATAGTGAAAACATTCAAAATGAGTTACTAAAGGACGACCCCACCCCTTTTTGACGCCCCCTTAAGTACCCTTAATGGACCCCCTTTTGAAAAATGTTTGATGATTGCACATCTAGATACATGGGGTCAATAGTATGTCAAGTTTGAAACTTCTAGGTCTAATGGTTTATGAGATCTGCTTCGGACAAGTTCATTGCAACGAGAAGAAAGAAAGATGGAATAATAATAATAATAATAAGAAACGCAACAAAAACAATAAGTCTCCCAAACTTCGTTTGGGAGACTTAATAACAAAAATAAGAAACACAGCAAAAACTTCGTTTGGGAGACTTAATAACAAAGAAACGGACCAAAAACAATATGTCGTCCCGACTACGTCTGGGGCGACATAACTAGATTCGCAATTGCAAGCAATAGCTGATGTCGCCCCTGGCAGCCAATTCGATGATTCCATCTTGTTCGCAGCGTCAAAATCTACATAGAAATCAATTTTTGTTGAAATCGGACAATGTTGAAATTTTGACGTATTTTGGCAGCCATCTTGGAAATGTAGGCCATTTCGAAATTTTTTTTTGTTGCATGCCCCTCTTCTCATGATGATTCAACTTTTTGCAAAATATGAAAGAATTCTGTGAAGGCATCTTGGAGATTTTATGATTTTCATGGAAATTTGACATTTTCAAAAGATTGACGTAACCTGGCAGCCATCTTAAAAATGGCAGCCTTTTTGAATATTTTTTTTTGGTGGAGACACAACTTCATAAGGTGATCCAACTTTGTACCAAATATGAATGAATTCTGTCCAGGCATCTCTGAGAACGAAGCCGGACAAAAATCATTGGAAGAAAGAAAGCGGAATAATAATAATAATAATAATAAACAGACAAAAAACAATATGTCGTCCCGACTACGTCTGGGGCGACATAATACTAGATTTGCAATTGCAAGCAATAGCCGATGTCATCCCAGACAACTAATTCGATGATTGCATCTTGTTCGCAGCCTCAAAATCTACATAGAAACCAATTTTCGTTGAATTCCGACAACGTTGAAATTTTGACGTATTTTGGCAGCCATCTTGGAAATGGCGGCCATTTTGAAAATTTTAAACATGCAGCATACAACTTCAGATGGTGATCCAACTTTGTACAAAGTTTGAAATCAATTGGTCCATCCATTTCAAAATTATCGCTCGGACAAGAATTATTGGAAGAATAAGAAGAAGAAGAATAATAAAAAGAATAATAATCAGAAGAAACGTAGAATAACATCATGTCACCCCGACGGTGTCTGTGGTGACATAACTAGATTTGCAATTGCAAGCAATAGCTGATGTCGCCCTCGACAGCCAATTCGATTCTTCCATGATGTTCGCATCGTCAAAATCTACCTAGAAATCAATTTTCGTTGAAATCGGACAATGTTGAAATTTTGACGTATTTTGGGCGGCCATCTTGCAAGTGACGGCCCATTTTGAAAAAAAATTCGCATAAATTCCTTTCTCTCATCTTACTGAACATTTATGTACAATATGAACAAATACTTCAATACAGTTCCTGAGATATTGAATCCTCCATTTCTCAACGTAAAAGGGCGGCCATCTTGGCAATGGCGTCCATTTTGAAACTTTTTGCCGGTGCATGCACATCTTCTCATGGTGGTCCAACTTTGTGCCAAGTATGATTGAATTCTGTCCAGCCATCTTTGAGAAAATACGCGGACAAAAATCCTTGGAAGAAAGAAAGAATAATGAATAATAATAATAATAATAATAACAAAGAAACGGACCAAAAACCATATGTCGTCCCGACTGCGTCGGGGGCGCCATAATAAGAAACGCAACAAAAACAATAAGCCTCCAAACTTCGTTTGGGAGACTTAATAAAAATAAGAAACACAGCAAAAACAATAAGTCTCCCCAAACTTCGTTTGGGATACATAATAACAAGTTATAACTGTGTTCGCAAGCGAAACACAAAAGTCTCCCAAACGAACTTCGATATCAGATTCCTGTGCATTATAAAACCCCCTTTCAAAAAAACATTTGAGCAGGGGTTCCCCTTATAATTGACTTTATACATATAGTTGAAATCAAAACATAACACACAGCAGAAACACGTTTTTCTCAAAATTATAGCTTTTTGACTTGGTTTCCATGGCAACCAAATGCTCAATAATCAATAACAATGAATTTCATACCTTGTTTTAAAAAAAAATGGGCAGGGGTTCCCCTTATAACCTAATTAATACATATAGCTGTAATGAAAATACAATTATCAATAATAAACATGTTTTCTAAAACTTTCAATTTTTTTGTATGGTTTCCATGGCAACATTCTAACTTTGAAAATTATTGCTTTTTGGCTTGGTTTCCATGGCAACCAAAGGCTCCATTATCCATAACAATGAATTTCATACCTTGTTTCAAAAAAAAATTTGGCAGACTTTTCCTTATAACCTAAATAATACATATAGCTGTAATGAAAATACAATTATCAATAATTAATGTGTTTTCTCAAAATTTCACTTTTTTGTATGGTTTCCATGGCAACGGTTCTAGTTTTGAAATTTCTAATCCAATAGGGCCCTTTCTTACATGACAAACATCTTTCCTATGAAGTTTCATGGAGTTACAGTCACTAGTTTTCAAGATACAGTGAAAAAATGGTGAAAAAAATCAAAATTTAATTTTCCCATAGGGTTAACATGGAGGACCCCACCCCTATTTGAGCCCCCCAAATGTAACCTTGATGGACCCCAATCTAAATTTTTTTTTAAATGATGCACAACTAGATATATGGGGCTTACATGCTACAAAGTTTCAAAGCTCTAGGATAAAAGGTCTCCGAGATCTATTCTGGAAAAGTTCATCCGGACGAGAAGAAAGAAAGAAAAATAATAACTTGATTTGCAATTGCAAGCAATAGCTGATGTCGCCCCAGACGTCCAAGTCGATGATTCCATCTTGTTTGTAGGGTCAAAATCTACCTAGAAATCAATTTTCGTTGAAATCGGACAATGATAAAATTTTGACGTACTTTGGCGGCCATCTTGAATATGGCAGACATTTTGCAAATTTTTTTCCTATGAATTCCTTCCTCTCATCTTAATAAACATTAATACAAAATATGAACAAATTCTGCCATTCAGTTCCTGAATTATTGAATCCTCAATATTTTGACGTAAAATGGCGGCCATCTTGAAACTGGCAGCCATTTTGAAATTTATTGTTAGCGCATGCACATCTTCTCATCATGGTTCAACATTGTGCCAGTTATGAATGAATTCTGTCCAAGCGTCTTTGAGAACTAAGCCGGACAAAAATCATTGGAAGAAAATAAAAGAGAAAAGCAATAACAATACTAGATTTGCAATTGCAAGCAATAGCTGATGTCGCCCCTGACAGCCAGTTCGATGATTCCAGCTTGTTCGCAGCATCAGAATCTACCTAGAAATCAAATTTCGTTCAAATTGGACAAAGTTGAAATTTTTACGTATTTTGGCGGCCATCTTGAAAAAGGCGGCCATGTTGAAAAAAATTTTCCTTGCATACCCTCCTCCAGATAGTGATTCAACTTTGTACTAAATATGAATGAATTCCATTGAACCATGATGGAGAAAATTTCAATTTTTGTTAAAATTGGACGAATTTCGAATTTTTCGTAATTTGGTCGCCATCTTGGAAATGGCGGCAACTTTGAAAAAAATTTTACTTGCATGCACCCCTCTAGATAGTACTCCAACTTTGTACCAAATATGAATGAGTTCTGTCCAGGCATCATTGAGATATAAGCCGGACAAAAAGAGGTGGAAGAAAGAAAGAAAGCGTAATAATAAAAATAATAACAAAGAAACGGACCAATAACAATATGTCGTCCCGACTACGTCTTGGGCGACATACTGTGAATTCATTTAATTTCGTGGGTACCAATTTTCGTGGGTAGAGAAAAAAAGACATTTCGTAAATTCGTGGATTGCACCTTGTTCCAAGAAAAAAAAATAATTTAAATTTATCAAATAAAGATTATAAAATTCATGGCTTCAGTACCTTCAGTATTGATGTCAAAACACCAAAATTTAGAACTGTACCTGTAATTAAAGTGTCACCTGTAATAAACAATTCATAGTAATGTGTCGATATTTTGTAATTAGGTAACCATCTGACATAACCGTACTCCATTCGTTACAAATGTATTGATTGCAAAATAAACATGTCTTTTTCAGCAGAACATAATTAAAACTTTAAAAGTTTGATTAATAATATGATATAAAAACTGAATTGAGTTGGTTCTTGTCCAAACTTCTGAACTGTAAATCAACACTTTAACGTAACTGATAAACAAAACAAAACAGGAAGCCAGTAACCGCTAATTTGTTAACTGGGAAACACTTGGAAATAAAGCATTCTAACTTATTTTGCTGCTATTAAAGGTTCAAGAGAATGCATATTTACTTATTGTTGGATATATCAGTTAGTTTGGGGCTCAGGCACAAGTGCAAGGTTTATGGCCTTCGTTGATCAGGCCCTTCATTATGTTCATTCACTTGTGCTTGAAACTTGCACAAGAAAATCACATTTTGTTGAGTATTTGAATTCGTGGTTTGGGGACACCCACGAAAACCACGAAAATTGGTACCCCACGAATAAAAAGGAATTCACAGTAACTAGATTTGCAATTGAAGCAAAAGCTGATGTCGCCCCGATTCTTCCATGTTGTTCGCAGCGACAAAATCCACCTAGAAATCAATTTTCGTTGAAATCGGACAATGTTGAAATTTGACGTATTTTGGGCGGCCATCTTGAAAATGACGGCCATTTTGAAAATTTTTTTTGCATCAATTCCTTTCTCTCATCTTACTGAACACAATATGAACAAAGTCTTCAATACAGTTCCTGAGATATTGAATCTTCCATTTCTGAACGTAAAAGGGCGGCCATCTCGGAAATGGCGGCCATTTTGAAAATTTCTGCCGGTGCATGCACATCTTCGCATGGTTGTCCAACTCTGTGCAAAGTATGATTGAATTCTGTCCAGGCATCTTTGAGAAAATACGCGGAAAAAAATCCTTGGAAGAAAGAAAGAATAATGAAAAATAATAATAACAAGACATGATTATGATCTTGCGGAAAACTCAATTTTTCAACAAAAAAAAATAAGTTTCTGGTTTTGTTTCCATGGCAACAAAGTGATCTTTTGTCCATTACGCCCGATTTCAGACCCTTTCCAAAAAGAATTGGGCAGGGGTTCCCCTTATAAGCTATGTAATACATATTTCTCAAAATTCCTTCTTTTTTTATCAGAAAACCTAATTTTCCCCCCCAAAATATGCTTTTGGTTTTGTGTCCATGGCAACCAAATGCTCTTTTGTCCATTACATCCAATTTCAGATCTCTTCCCAAAGAAAACTTGGGCAGGGGTTCCCCTTATAACCTATTTAATACATATTTCTCAAAATTCCCTTTTTTGGGCAGAAAACTCAATTTTTCAACAAAAAACACGTTTCTGGTTTTGTTTCCATGACAACAAAGTGCTCTTTTGTCCATTTCACCTCATTTCAGACCCTGTCCAAAAAACATTTGGGCAGGGGTTCCCCTTATAACCTAAGTAATACACATTGCTGTAATTAAAATACTATTATCAACAGAAACTACTATTTTCCCAAAATTTTCATTTTTTTGGTATTGTTTCCATGGGAACGGTAGTTATTTTGAAATTCCCAATGCTGTGGAACCCTTTCTTACATGACCCTAATCCTAAGTTTCATGGAGCTAGTGTTAATAGTTTTTGAGAAACAGTGAAAAAAATGGTGAAAAACTTTCAAAATTTCAATTTCCCATAGGGTTACTATAGGACGACCCCACCCCTTTTTGATACCCCCAAAAGTATCTTTTATGGACCCCCTTTTGAAAATTTTTTGATCATTGCACATCTAGATACATGGGGCTAATATCATACAAAATTTGAAAGCTCTAGGTTTGATGGTCTCTGAGATTTTGCGCGGACAAGTTCATTGCGACGAGAAGAAAGAAAGATGGAAGAATAACAAGTTATAACTGTGTTCCCAAGCGAAACACAAAAGTCTCCCAAACGAACTCCCATATCGGATTCCTGGGCATTTTAAAACCCCTTTTGAAAAAAAAATTTGAGCAGGGGTTCCCCTTATAATTTACTTTATACATATAGTAGAAATCAAAACATAACACACAGCAGAAAACATGTTTTTCTCAAAATTATAGCTTTTTGGCTTGGTTTTCACGGCAACCAAATGCTCCATTATCCATAACAATGAATTTCATACCTTGTTTAAAAAAATTGGGCAGGGGTTCCCCTTATAATTTAAGTAGTACATATAGCTGTAACGAAAACACAATTATCAATATTAAACGTGTCTTCTCAAACTTTCAATTTTTTGTATGGTTTCCATGGCAACAGTACTAATTAAACAAAATTATTGATTTTTGGCTTGGTTTCCATGGCACCAGATGCTCCATTATCAATAACAATGAATTTCATACCTTGTTTCAAAACAAATTTGGGCAGGGGTTCTCCTTAAGGCCCGTTTACACGATCAAAGTTTTTCGTCAAAAACTTTGTCAAAGTTTTCTTTGACAAAGTTTTTTGATCGTGTAAACCTGCATCAAAAACGTTGTCAAAGAACTTTGACGGACTTTGATGGAATAGAACTCCATCCTATTTTTTAATTGACTTTGACGGACTTTGATGGAAACTGACCAATCAAAACGAACCACATGGCAGGTGCGCGAAATGGAAGCCTGGATAACTTTGCTATATTTATTGTCTAAATCACAACTTTTGAACGAGCGTCTCTCCATACAAATGTTTAGTTGAAATATAGATTTTTCAATAAGACAAATTTCGGGCCCAATAAGGATTTATGCTAGGTTTACACCGCCGATCAGACTAGCTCGATCAACTGGACCATGCTGTTTCATCCCGATCAACGTCATAAAATTCATTGATCGAGCTAGCTCACGATGTCCACTCGACCTTTACCCGATTTAACACGACTAACACTCGACCATTCTCGATCCATGTACGATTGCTCGACTCTCATTCCACCAACCAGACTTAGTAAGATTGAGCCAGATCATAGCCCGATTTGTGTTTGATTAACTAGACCTTGTCGGGAGAAGATCGTGAAATGGTCGAGTGTGCTCGAGTTTTGTCCTGTTAGTACGTTTGTTTATATGGGGAAAACATGAAAATTCATGGAACAGTATGGAAGTCTATTTCTGTCATCGAGATAAATTAAAGTCGCGATAAATTATCGCGACAAGTCGTGATAATTTGAGTATTTTGTCGACATACCAAACAAATTATCGTGATAATTTCTATGAAAAGTCAAGATAATTATGTTGACTAGTCGAGATAATTATATGAATTATCACGACTTTTAGAGAGTCATTGCCTACGGAAGCGTATATTGCCCTCATTTTAATCCTTATAATTCAAAATCGCGATGAAATTTTTTACGAGAAATTGCCTTATTTCTCATAAAAGCGATTTATTTTTTGCAACAAAATGCCTTAGAAAGCATTAAGTTGCTTTATTTTTAGTCACCTAAATAATATGTTGCTTTAAAAAACGCGACAATTTATTAAATCGCGAAGAATTCTGTCGACAAAATCTTTAGTCAGTAAAGTTATCGTGCAATAATTCTAAATTGCCTTCTTTTTCGCAATATATGGTCTTCTAAAGCAACAACTTAATTTAAATTAAGGCGAAATAATGAAAAGTTTCCAGCTATGTCGAGATAAATATGGCAAAATAAATGTTTAAAAAACAGTTCATTATCATTTTGGATACCGTCAGACCACCATTAAAGATGGAGGTAAGATAACAAGCACTTAAGTAGGTTGGTGATTCAAAATATGGTGAACATAGAACAAAGTATTCAAAACGTACCGAATGACCAATGTGTTTATATTTATATTAAATGTCTTGTAACGGACTGTACTTTAGTTTAAAACTATAAAAACAAATGTAACTGGACATGCCTTTAAATTGTTTAATTAAACCGTTAAATATAAAATAAAACTTGATTTAAAATGATATTTTTTTCCCTTAATTGAAAACTTGGGCGTAAGCTCTCATACCAGAATATGAACAAGTGTGGACCCAGTTAGATGTTCGTACGTCGGCACATTGATTACAGTCTCCAGACAAAAAACACGGTTATGTACTACGGATTAGCCAGAATTAAAAAAATGAGAATAAAACGTGTGGTCGCAATTACAAGAAATTGAGGTCTAGGAAACAAGTCATATGCTAGGCCATCATAGACTACCCAAGACAAACTATATATCAAATGGTCAGTTATTGATAATTGGGTCTTATTAGAAGGCTTCCTACCAGAGGCCTCCGAGCCGTGGATGGTTCCCTCTCGACCTGTCGGGGTGGTCGCCCTGCTTTTCACTTTGATAAAATCCGTCGCGGGGGTGTAGGATTCGAACTTAGTTTATTTTAAATGCAGAGCAGGCTGCCTTGGCTGTTGGCTTGAGGACAGTGAGTCCCTTAGGGGCGAGAAGGCTTCCAAGCCGGGGTCTGCGAGCCGTGGATGGTTCCCTCTCGACCTGTCGGGGCGGTCCCGCTGCTTTTCACTCTAATAAAATCCGTCGCGGGGGTGTAGGATTCGAACTTAGTTTATTTTCGAGGCAGAACAGACCACCTTAGCGGTCGGCGGGAGGACAGTATGTCCCCTAGAGGCGAAAAGGTCGTGGATGGTTCTCCCTCGGTGTACTTGGAGATTGAGAAAAATGACAAAGTTCCTTTAGGTAGCAAATCACAATTGCTCTACCTAAGTCCTGACGACTATACTACAAGTAGCATTTTCACATGCTCAACAGAAAAAAAGATACAAAGTCCGTAAACGTAGGATATCACATTCAAGCCGAATTTCTCCTCGCAAAGCGACCGCCGCCTTGTTCGCGGCGATATTCCCCGTAATCTACCCCTAAGCCGGAACCATCACCCTAACCCTTACCCTTACGCTTGCCCTTAGCCCATACACCCCACGCAAACTTGTCGTCTCTATTCCTGTCCCCTTCCGTAGATGTAAAATTCAACCGAGGTACCGGGGTAGACTTCTCCTTAATTTTTCCCACCCCTAACCCTAAAAATATCAAAGCCAAATTAACGAAGCAGCTTGAAATTACATCTCCAACGGGAAACGGGAACGTAAAGGGATAGAGACGCCATGTTTGCGGCAATAATCAGGCTGTGAGAAAGTTAGAAGTTAGGGTTAGAGTTTTGGTAAGGATTAGGGTTAGGTTAAGATAAAGGTTAGGGTTATATATGGTTAGGCTTAGGGTTAGCAGTTTAGGTTAGGGATAGAGTTAGGGTCAGGATTAAGGGTTAATGCTAACCCTCAACAAAACATAGCCGTAAAGGATTAGGGTTCCAAAACAACCCTAACCTTAACCCT